>JARQSV010000045.1:308307-387734 GCA_030142285.1 Calameuta idolon | reverse complement strand
ATTCTAAGAAAATTATATATTCTCTTACCTAACGCAGCTATAGCAATCGTCTCCTGTATAGTTCATAGCAATCGGCTCGTATATGCATTATCGTAAGAGACTTTATTATCTTACGTATTGCATTACTCCCATCCGGCGTCTCTTCACTCATTAGTCAATCAACGTTACCACATACGCGTAGGATAAAATCCTTTACGGAATAGCTAAATTGAACAATGACTTATATGCATCAACGAACGAAAAAAAAAAATCATTCTAAAATACGATCAGATGGCTCGTAACTCTTCAGTATAAAAATACGAAAGTACACTTTTTTTTTAGGATGTTTATTTTTCACCTGCTTCCCACGCCTTGGCGACCACATCGATTGTCCCGATGATTACGCCCTGCCGGATGTGACGAAAGTCCTCGAAAAATTTTCTTGGTCCTTGGACAAATTTTGCCGGGTCACGTCAAAGGGCTTTGATTGTAAAAGAAATTTATCTTTGTAAAAAAAACGTCGCTTTGAGTAGTAATTGTGAAATTAATTTTTTGACAAAAAAATCCTTTTCAAATCTTTCTCTTACAATGTCAACGCTATCGCGGGATATCAGCCCATTTGTATGAAGATTTTCGAGCCTTTATCGTACGTGGCTTCCTTGCTCCCATAAGGTAGTCCAGCCATCATTCAACCGTTTCACTGTTTCTCATAGTTGTTTTCCTTAGTGACTTGTATTATGACTCACCTTACCGTGGGCTTCAGTCTGTGGGATGCGAACTGTTCTCACTGTAGGACGATGCTGCTGCAGCCTCCGTTGGCTTCACCAACGTACGACTCTCATCCGAGCTCATCCACGTTCCGTCAGGGCCTTCACCTCGGCAGTTCCTCGTATCTGAAACGGCTCCTACCTTGCGTCGCCACCTGCCCGCACTTTAGTTGCAAATAGCCAACAGCTGCAAAACGGCCTGACGCGTCTTGTACTGTAATAACAGTAGTGGCAGTGTGTATGGGCAGTGTCGAAATTTCGTTAAAACTTTCGTCTACTTTTTTTATTTCCAAAAATTCTGGATAATTTGATTTTTGGAATTCAAAAAAAAAGAAAATTATTTAATTACCGTGACTTTTTGCTATGGAGTTTTTTTTTCGTTAATAGACGGAGGCTCATGCCGAGACCGAATAATTTTGAGGTTTTTTCGAATTTATAATTTTTGCTTTTTCAATTCTTCGAATGATCCGTATTCATGAAAGTGACCTACTATTTTTGGATTTTTTTTTTACTCGGCTCTCAGGTTATCTGGGGCTTTTAGTATGTGCATATTGTGCTATTGTACTCCATAGTCACTATGGTAGTAGGTATGTTGTATATATGTACAGTGGTAGATAATCCCTTTCTCTAAGATTACGAGATTATTTGGCTAGCTGAACTTTCTTGTATACCTTAGTTCGCTTTTATTCCATTCCGACAAGTACTTCCGTGGTCTCTTGTTCTTATTGGACTTTGTTACCGGTATCCCCACAAAGGTCTTTCTATTAAATGAAGATGGTCCAGATGACGCTGGCCGAACAATGAATCAATTTTACAAAAAGCTTTACTGTCATATGGGTACAGTTGTTGCAGGATGCCCTTAAATCTCTAGAATACACAGTATCTCGGAAATAACTGTATTTTTAATGGATAACAGAAGGAAAGAGAAAAAGTATAATTTAAGAGCAAATCGTAATGAAAACGAAATTTAGTCGATTTAGTATGCATAGAACAGCACGGTTTAGTCCCTAGAGATTTTTGGATTGTCTCTACGTGAGAAGAATTCATAACCATCCCTGTAGACCATAATGGTTACCAAAAAAAAAAAAAAAAAATCTCAAAACGAAAAAGGAATTACAATTTCAGTGGTTTTAGATAAAAAAAAAATTTTCCGACTGAAACAGTCTCTTCCCGTATCAATGTACACCGTGATAAAACCGTAACCGTTATTTCCACGAGAGCGACAAAATTCGAAAGTGATCCCCAGCTCAGTGCGATGTCCAAGGCGGCGAGGTACGGCTCTTCTAACATAAAACCAAAGTCTGGATTCCGTTGGGTAAAGAACTCGATCCGTAACTCCTCGTATTCGAGGTAGACGTTATCTTTTTTCACGTACATCTATGTACGTCGTACGTATCTAGATACGTATATCACGTATGTTATATCTATATAGGATATATATAATAATATAGAAAACAAGGAAATTACAAGAATATATTGAATTTCATATCCTTTTCAGTATCGCTGTAGGATTTCACGGTGATTCCAGGATTACGGATGGTACCGAAGTATTTTTTTGAGATAAACAATATAAAAAATTCATCCCTCTGATCCTCATATATCCGAAGTAGTAGGAAACTTTTTATCTACGGAACTTAATAGAAAAAAAAACAAAGTTGAACAAAATAGTATAATACGTTACGTCTCAAGTTTGCCGACCTTCTAGACGGATTTCAACTTGACAGAGATGAACGTACTTGGCGAAGTTTTATCTAGTGTCATATTGGCTGGACCACAATAATCTCCAAGGGTTGGGGATCGTCGGTTAAACTTTTCAAGCCTTTTCCTCGAATATTCTAAATGCTAAAGTGCATATGGAGAACAGTAGCGGACGTGGTTGGAAATAATGATTTTCTTTGGTATTACTTTTGCTGAAATAACAGAGATCTATTTTGCATTTAATATTTTGAGATTTATCATATGTTATCTGTACCAGCCGCATCCTTATTTGGGCATTTGTGGGTAATGGACACTCGATACGTGAAAATTTTTCGTTATTTTACGTAAATTTCTGTAAAATGTTATTGTTATTATATATTTTTAATTGTACAAAGCTATACATTTATTCAATTATTAAGGAATATGGTCAGAGCACCTTTTTAATATCGTTTAATACCCCGGATTAATAGAATTAATTAGAAATAGAAATTATTATAATTAATTTGTCATTCATCCTAATCCGATAATCCATTTCGTAGCGAATCGAGGAACGGTATATTAATTTGAATTCAATCGTCAATTGCTAACGTCATTAGGCTGTTCGGACTTTCCGCAATTTCGAAACTTTCACACTTTTATAGTGGCACCGTGAAATTTTATTATTTTTATAATCAAAATTTCTATCACGTACAGTTTCAAAAACAGAGCTTTAAATTCTATTAGAATCCGCCTGAAATCTCAATTTACTCGAATATCTTTACTATCCTATTTATACTTAAAAGAAACTTTGGACGTGATCAGCCAGTTTAAATTTTCCTTTCTTATCATTCGAATGAGATTAATCAAGTATGAACATATCATTTGATAAGGACCGTTAGAATCGACGTAGATGCCAATTAAATTAAGAAATTATTTGACGATTATATAAAAATGACTTTTCTTATCGGTAATATCAAATTCTATGTATTCTTACGCCACCCTGGTAAATTATAACAAATTATTTCATCGTCACCTTTTGCCCGATTCACACGTAGCGCGATGTCCGAGAGACAGCAGCAGCTGCTTAGACTTCGGTAAAGCAAATAGAACCAGACAAAACGAATACGAAAAAGACCAAAGGGGATGCAGAGGAAGAATTTTTGGCAACGTACCAAAATCATGAAAGGTCATGACCGCAAGGGTGGAATTCGTCTTGTCCCATGACTTTCGTATTGCCCGCAGTCGTACCGCTAGTTAAAGAACGTATCTAGGGGACTTATTTACCTTGAAAGTCATAGAAGCATGGCCCTTCGAAAAACTAAATCCTGGACAGACTATACCTATATACTTGTTCACAGCTGTCTTATCGATATTCGTCGAGATACTCCCTTGTGAAAATTAAAGGGTTTTTTTTTACCCAGCAAATTTACTCTTTTTTTGTAACAACTTATTTGTGAATGCCTTCAATCACATTTTAAATTCCTTGAAAATTTCGAAAGAAAAATTCTTATCTGTACTTTCGAGTATCTGCCATTTTAAAAGACTCCAAGGGAAGCTTGAGGGGTTTCCTGGAGTACAGTGCAAAATTGTATACAATTGTATATCCATATATTTATATAAACAGTTGTATGTATATACACAGCTACAGTATATGGTTATATACCGTGATGGAGTGTTCATGAAGTTTCCACACGAGTCGCCATTTCTCCAGACAAATGTTTCGTTTCGAATACAAATTGGCATAAGGAGAAAATATACATATATGTTTACGAGGTCGATAAATTTGAATGTGAGACTCGTGTAAAGACTTGGGAAGGATCCTCCTTGTTTCTTGTCAAATCTCACATGTCGATACCTTCGAAATATCCGATACAAGAGATTTCGGGATTTCGCTAAAATCATTCGTACCACCTGAAAGCGAATTAAGGTAAAATAGAAGCGTTCGAACGTAAGTAGCACTATTTAATGTGCTTTTCTACCTGTCTGATCGATCAGCTATAGTCGATTCGGCAAAACTCCTTTTAGGCTAATTCGTTGAACTTTACGGCAATTTGAACGCGACATTCAATGAAGTGCATTCCATTCGTTCCTTTATGTGGTACTTTCACTGATAACTGTTAAAAAAGAAATACACGTATGAATACGCATTCGCACGCGTACGCATAATCGTTGAAAATCGAGCTTGAGGTTTAACGTTTGATTACGTAACTCGATTTGCGAACATGTTTCGTTATAAACATTGCAATTAATTGCAACAAAATGCACTGACTTTATAAAGTTAAATCGATACCATGCTAATTGATGAGTCATTTATATTCATTTGCAGAAAATTAAATATTTATCATCGTTTCGTATAATTTTGATATTTGACAAAAAAATTTTTTTTATAAATTCCTCGTTCTTTCCCTTGCTGTTGTCGTGCTCGAGAAAAAATGGAACATTGACGGATTTCAAGAGAACAAAAAGATTTTATTGAAATTTTATAAAAAAATTTTTTTTGCATTTTTTTTTATTAAATAAAATTCCAATTCGACAAAAGTCACGTGATCATTGAGAAATACTTTTTAAGCGAAGTCCTCACGGGAATTTATAATTTCGACAAGTCGAGAACTTCTGCCGTGCCATTTTCGTTAATATATAATTAATTATTTAAACTCAGTTGAGGTAACGAAAAAGCAATCAGCAAAGGAGTCCAATCAGGCGTAACCATTTGGTTTGAGGGTGTCAGCCCCTTTGGCGATACTTAATGTAGAAAGTTTAGTGCTTTACTTGCTATTATGCTGGCTTCGAATATATATGTATATACATATACATGTTATAACACAGCCGCTAATAAATTTCTGATGTGTCACGAGGCATAATTAATATCCAAAGTCATGTCTTAATTGCTAGTTCTAATTGCCGCATCAGGGTTACCTTAGAAACAATGCATTTAGCTTGATAAGGGTATGTGGAGTCTCCCCGTTACCTACGTATATGGAGAGAACAATTTATTCTCGAATTCCATTCAACAAGTTCGCTCAACGATTTCTCCTGTTAGACATTACTTTGAGGGATACCGAAATAAGGGTTGCGGGTACACTGTATATAGGTAATAAATAGGAAAATAGGTATTAAATAGGAAAATAACTGTCTTCTGGAAAAAAAAATTATAATAAGAACGGATGCCTATAGGTACAGGTGATCTTGTTGGACTAGGTTAGGTTCATTATTTTAATTGTGACTTTCAACTAGTCCATAAAGTTCCATTTTATTCACACTCTGTACTCGTAAGTGTTGCAGTTTAATATTTCGCTGCAGTTATTATGTCAATTGGCCATTTGCATTTCACTTCAGCAGAGCAATAGTCAGTAATGACATTTCACATGTAATTACAGTTGCACGTATATCTAATCATTTCAGTACTGTGCTCAGTTTACGTAGAATAATTTACCTTATTATAGCGGCCATTTTAGATAAAAAAATTTTTGGAAAAAAAAATATTAACTTTCTTTACTGGATTCTGATTATAATTAGTTTTCGGTTTACTGTACCAATCTTTACCAGATATAACAGTCCGTCATGGTTGCCAACTTCATGAAGTCTCCCATAGATGAAAATTGATATGGTATCATATGTGGTATGTGATCCCCCCCCCCCCCCGCCTATCCTCTTCCTGGGTATTGAATTTCATTCAGCCGTATCACTCATCTCATTAGTACGATCTCACGCTGTGACGTCCCCTTTATGGGAATTTGGAATTTTATGAATTTTTTTGAAAATTTTCCAAAAAAAATTTACCTTTTTTTTTTGGTGTTCAAGTTTTTCATGAATTTTCGGATTAGCGAGTGGTTCGCAGTGACACTCGGCTGACAGTGTACTGTCAAAGTGTGAAGTAACGAATGTCAAAAATTGACACAGAATAATTTCCCAGCGAACATTCATTGAACTAGCTTGGATCTTCGTTGCGTAATAATATACGAAAAGCCGGTGGGCGAATTGGAGCGAGTAGAGAGGAAGAAGGAAGAAAAAAGAAACGGAGAAGAAAAGTCGAAGAAAAATATGCTGCCAAGTTTCATCGACCTTCCACACGTTCAAACGGAAGTCCAACTGTGAGCATTCTCTAGTATAGTTTTTTTTCTTTTTTTTCGTCTGTGATTGACTACTCAAGAGATTTATGTAACTGGCCAGACTGCTGGCAAAACAATACTAAACGTTCCGTGTTAACCAGTCGAGCAGAACGATCAAGGCTAGATTGCGTAACAGAATGGGAAAAATTTTTGAATTTTCAGGATCGACCTGAAATACTACTGCAATTAAATTTCACATTTACATAGTAGTCTGATCCACTAGCGTAATGGAGCGCGTGCTGTGTACGTTGCCATAAGTTACTACGCGAACGAAGAAAAAAGAATTCGTTTAAAAATCCCGCGTAAACTGCTGGAACTTAAAATGGCACAGTTTGGTATCTTTTGTTTGTTTGGAATATTTAACGTATAATATTAATTGGTTATTCGATGCTGAAAAAAATGTCTACGTCATAAATATCAGCCACGTAACGCGCTCGTTAAACGAATTTAATATCGCACGGCCAGATATTAAATCGAACGACCAGCTGAGTATTACGACCGAGTATTAAATGAGGAAAAAAAGAGAGAAAAATTCTGCAGGTTCATTCGTTAGGCTCGTAGGTGTTGCGAAAACCGGTAAGATTTTACGACCGGTTCTCTTCGCGTAGAAACGGCCCACGCAATGTCTCGTGTTGTTTGCTTTATTCGTATCCTCTCTGTGCGCATGCGCCATTCAAGTTTGAACATGACTTGTCCCATTTACGCTGCCACCCAACGGCCGAATTCTATAGTCACTCCAAGAGTCAGACTCAAGATCCAGGTGACTCTTTCGTATTGAATAGCCACAGACCGATGGCCCCTGTAAAAAATACTTTAACCATGGACGGGACTGTACGTTGATTAAATTCATATGAAAATACTTCCTACATAAACTTATAAAATCTTTCATCGGTTGGATAAATGTTTAACGAGTATTTTTTTATCAGTGAAATTTATATTTATCATTAATGCACTAATCTACTACTCGTAGACTTGCTCGCTATATTAGTCGCTACACGACTTGTGTATCTACGTACTAAGGTTAACCGATATAAACGAGCCGCCGTTCCTATCGTTTTGTACTGACCAGACTATTGCCAGACTGCCGTCCTGGATTCTATACTTTGTTAGAGAACCGCCACTTGAGCGTGCGCCATAAATACAAGGATTTATCGTTCACTGTGGGTAACAATGTACTGTAGTCGATTAAACCTCACTGTATATCTAGTGTCTACGTTATTCCCGTCAAACGAAAATACGTTTAACTGGTGCATTCTGGGACGTTACATACTATACCTATAGACTATGTACAGTTTACGAATCAGCTGCCGTTACGTCGCTACAGTATAAATTTCATCCCGTTTGCTTTATGGATACTGTGTTTACAATGGATACCGAATGATATAAGCAAGGGGAATTTCACTGGATACAACTATTCACATTTACGTTCTACAGTCGCTATAGGAAACGCAATCGGTTGCATAAGAATTTTTAGTTTTTTTTCTCCCCCTTTTACGTATGACAGATTCCATTTTACACGCTTGCACTGGCAGTTACTAATTCCAAGAGTATTCGAAATACGAACACTTCGTACGATTTTATATTCATTACGTTATCTCGCAATGATAATTTAATACTAGATTTCGCAAAATTTTTGTTTAACATTTCGATCCGGAATTTTGAAAAAAAAAAAAATATTTCCTCGCTCCACTTCTATCTGCTCGCTCTGTTTTATCATCAGTCGATTGACGGTTATGGCTGAGTTGCAGAGCTCAGGCAGAATGCCTAGACAAAACAATGGACAGTCACAGTCGAGACGAGCGATTAGAAGAGACAAGTCACGAACTAAAAGTTCATCGATTTATTCCACTTTCTATTTTGAACTCTCCTACTCAAGAGAATCTTGCATTCGTGTCGCGAACGAGGCGGAGAGTCTGTGAAACATATTGCGGCCATAAACGTATCGTGTACACTAAGAATGTCGAGGATCAGGAATAGAGAGGTTTGCTGATACGATAGCTTCGTATATTTTACTTCCCTTGACACACTGCGAGCCTGAGTCTATTCTGTACGTATCTACATGTATGGAATCTCAGTCGATATATATATATATATATGTGTGTTTGTATATACCGCTGCATCCTATATCTTTATATAAAATGTAATACTTGTGGATCTACTTGTACTGTACTTGGATTACTTTATGTATCCCGTACTTGTATACTGCACAAGATTCTTCTATGCAATGAGATTGGATATATTAGTCGAGATCCTTTTACGCGTAGCCGACAAAGGGTATTGTGAATAATTCGCTATCAGTATGCATCGTAAATCATTTTGCGTCATATATTACTGTACGTATACGTAGTCGTGTATTTACGAAAAATCGTTAGATTTTCAGGTCCGACTAGGCTTTTCCGGTAAATCCAAAAAGTTGTGAAATAATATCAGATTATGTATTTTGGTAAAATTAGATTTTCAAGAAAAGCATTTATCGCGAGTGAGGTTACGCGATTTTGATCTTTTAACAGGAAAATTTTTTTGGGGAAGATAAAACGAGGTGATACGAAATTTCATATTTTAGGCAAAATCACGTTATTATGTTCGTCATGGAACGTTTCGTTCTCGCTATTGATACGAGTCTTCCTATTTCCTTTGTTATTGAATATTTTCGACTCTTGTGATCTTATTTTCGCTGTTAACGAATCGATAAGCAGTTTTATAGTTAGAATTATGAATTATTACGACACTGTATTTTATTGACTTCTCTGTTACTTGACTTTCGTGCCAAGTGCATATAAGTTTATTTGAATAATGTTTAAGCCTTCCTGTGTAAGTAGTGACCGATAGATTTTAAATATTTTTTTTTTTCGCTCGCGGATATCAATTGGGTTATTTATCCAGTGGTTATCAGGCTCCTGTTGTGCGACGATAAAGGAAAGGAAAATATTTTCTACCTGTTTCGCATTACTGTCAACTCTTGTCAGATGCACTTTCGCGAGAGTGTACGCGTGACATGACGATTTCGCAAGTGAATGATCATACGTGTTACTTTGCAGAACCTTTACAGGTCACACTGTATCATTGTGCAACGGTGTTATTTATTTAATTGAATGGGACACGTGGAAATAAAGGCGGGCAGTAACATCGAAATTAATATCATTGAAATTAACATGGTGACGTCTGACCTTACACCTTCTGAGAGACGTAAGATTCATGACTCCATGTTGATACACGTACTCGAGGATTATGTGCATGTGATGCATTAAGAATAGACACAAGCAACCATGACCTACATATATACAGATTTACACAGGGTCATCCAGTTTTCAACTTAACTGTCAGATTTGACAGCTGTCATGTAACTTTTTGTTATTGAATGTCAATTGTTATTATTTTTGCATCGAACTTCGATCGTAATAATTGTGGCGAATGATTGTTAAAAACTTTAATAAATTTTTTATTAATATTTGCACTGCATATGGAAATTGTTAACGTATGACATTTATCCGTACAATTTTTTAACCTGAGTTATTTTTTTATTTCAAATTTTTTTCACTCAACTTGTTTTTTTTTTTATGATTTATTACCACGTCTCACCGGAGGTTACCACGCGGCCAGATTCATTTGCCGTATTAAGTTTTTATTGCGAAATCTACTCGAATTCTGCGATTCATTCGACACTCGCTAATTTCACAGTGAATACGAAAGTCAGTGTCATTATTAAGAGGTACGATTTGTAAATCGAATTGCGGTCACCGAAATGAGATCAACGTAACGAAGTACAACCGGATTTTGTATTTCGATTTGATATTGAATAAAAAAGTTAATTAAAAATTTTTTAATCGATTCTTCAATTCAACTTGCGAAGTTGGCTTCTCGTGTACTGGAATCCCACAATAATACAATAATATGCAAACTATTTTGAAGAAAGGTTTCACCCTCTATGTACATTCCCCCTCGGTAAACATTTCCATTAGACCTTAAATTTATCACGACCAGCCAAACAGCCACCCAGTTTCCCTAAATCCTGTGATTTCCCAAATTTCCGTAAATTTCACCGAAACGACCACAAGCCCAAAAAATATCTATAAAAACATATCGTTAAAATTTTTTCAAAAAAAAAAACTCATCTCTATTTATACCCATACTATGCTCTTCACGCACGATTAATTTTTCATTTCAATGTCAAATTTTCATACGTCTCATACACGAAGGTACACTTAACTTGTATCAAGTTAACCCACATATCCAGAATCCAGTGATCCTTTACATGCAGAATATTTTTCCGTGCCATTTAGCCCGGCAGGCATTTTGACTCGCACAATTAATTCACGTCTACTTCACTATTTCAAAATCTCCCTTTAGTTCATAAAGCATCCGTGACCTAATGAGATAAGTAAACGAGAGGGAATGAACGGCGCGTATGTAATACGCCTTAAAATCCCACGTAAACTTTCACTCCAAAAGCATAATGCTTTTATACGAAGTGTAAATTTCCCAGTTTCACATTGTTAACGTTAATCTTACTCCGGCGTTAAATCCGTAAGTCAATCGGTGATACTAAAAATAAAGTTCATTTGATTTTTCTCATTGTTGCAGTAGTACCAACAGTAACGTGGGTTCAACAACATGGAGTCGTGGAATTGAATCTCAAAGATCCACACCGAGTCCGAATCGTTTGCATCCCCACGATGCAACTGCACCCCATACTGCACCAGTTTCCGTGAGTACTTGCCAAGAGCTATATCGAATCGTATTGCGTCATACTATTAATAATAATAATAACGAAAAATAATAATAATATTTCTACTAGTCCACCAAAGAATATAGCGATAGCAATGCCACAGAGCACGGCAGCTAGTCAAGATTAAATGGCAGCCCTGATAACGATTTTCCGAAAGCACGTTAAATATTAATTTTGTAGTTTCAAAATGGCGCCCGACAGACGGGTACATAGCTTGAGCTAAAATTAACAATGGACGAACACTGTCATAGCGGATACGACGTGGAAGTGTATGCAATAGATGGAAACTGCACGCTTGCAGATCTAACGGGTAAACCAAAAACTTGCCCAATTCAATCTTCCGTGAGAACTTTCGCGACTATGACTGCCAAAAGTTTTCATAGTCTCGACTATGTGAGCGCCAGTCGTACGAGGACCGACAAGGGGCTTGTTGGCTGTACGATATTTTACCTTTCGGCAAGTTTCATCTGTTTCTCTCTCTCTTTCTCTTTCACTGTTCCTATCTCCGTCTCTCTCTCTCCCACGTACTTCTATCCTCTTCTATCCTTCGTATCCACCCATTTACTCCCTCCCACGTCTTTTCGCCCTTCTCAATCTTCTGCAAAAATTCTATCACAGAAGAAAAATCTTTGGGGTTGTTACAACCCCCACCCACCAGTCACCCACTATTATTTTATTTCATCAATTCTTTCCCAATCTTTCCTCAATCAAATGACTCGACGATTACCAAGCAATTAAAGGGATATTCTCAACGGCAGTAAATCCGACGAAGATTTAATTAGGAAATTAAACGAATTTTACGTAAGGGATGATCTCGTCGTCTGTGAAAAGGCCAGAACACGTTAATTAGAATAATCATCGGTTTACCTGAAAATTGACATTTACACAGAAATTTCAGATAGATATCATTTTCTTATTTGAATACGGATAGATTAGACTTGATAGGGTGACAGGGCTGTAGGATTTCTTGGGGTTGGATGAACTCTACCCCCCTCCTAAATCCAGTGTACGCCCGACCTGTTCCTACTGTACTCGCTCGAGATCTTCTCTGGTTTAATTAAACCGACCTCCGCCGCTATACTAATCCCCCCCTGCCCCCGAAGCGCATAAGCAAGGCTACGGCCCTGAGCACCCACACGTTACTTTTCAATACCTAACAACCATCTTAAGCAAATCATCTACGTGGATCCACGCGACGTGCAATAGGCATACGAGTACGATCGGTCATTCGAACTTCACGGACTCCAGTAAATTTTCTCCCTGCGTCTCCACCGTGTACAGGATCATCGATCCGTAAAATTGTAGAATATTATCACCCCGGACTCCGTTAGACTTACTCGTGTTATTAACTTGGTACGCTTTAACGAAGATTACACTGGTACCGATCTTGGGCAATTTTTTAAATCTAATTTCCCAAGTGATTTGTAATTCCGTCAATCCACGATGGCCGCTGTAATTTTCATAAAGTTAATTGGTTTTTATGTCCGACGCCATATTGAGAATTTTATTTAGGTACAGTGTATCAATAATCTAATATTTGAAGTGTATGGTATGGGAGCGTGTACTTGTATATATACATACATACATATATATATATATATAAGTATAAGTTTAACGTAAAACGCAAAATTGAAAGCGTGTAATATGCCGCTGACTAATATCTCCGAAAAACGAAGGATTTGGTGGAAACGAAGCGTAAAGCTCGTATTCCCGTTATCGTAGGCGCCTCTGCGCGTAGCGCCGAAAATCTTGTATCTACAGCGTGACGCTTTGTGAATTTTTAACGAGTTTAGCTTCCACTATCGGGTGTCTTGATTCGTCTGATAACGCGAGGTTATCTGTATGTTGAACGTACGCGAAGGAAGTTCGATTCAATGAATTTTGACACGTGTCGCGTGCCACGTGTACCATATCGAAAAGTGTAACACGTGCGCAACGTATGTCAATGGGTGCGTTCACAAGTTAGCAAATCGAGAGTAACGCTCGTATACGTCATTCAGCAATGAAATGAACCACTGGTCGCCGAACGACTCGAACAGTTCATCAATCTTCCGCTGCGAACAAAAATAACGAACGTCATTTGTCAGATCGACTGTTGCATAAATAAAAAAAAAAAAGAACAATCCAGAGCAGTCACTTAATTTTTGGTACACGTTTGGAATTCAGTGATTTGTAAGATTTTTTTTTGTCCAATAAACTAGTTAGGAGTTACATAATTCTTGGGTCGTGATCTCTGGACCTCCTTTGGGGGATTGGTTGTTTCTGCGGATGACGTCACTGGAGCAGTCAACGTCATCCGGCAAACAATGTCCTCCGGGACTAAAGTGACTTCGGCACTCGAGCCTGAATCCATCGAGCTAGACTCCGAGGTCTATCAATCCGAAGTAATCAGTCTGAGATCCGTGATACCGCGCCAATCCTGTTATCAGCGGGTCCCGTGGGTCCAGATACCTAATGGTGTCTGGAAACATCGATCACGGTTTACGGATCTTCGTTTTCTCATCTTCGAATACGATTTCACGCAATGTGTCAACTACGATCTGCTTCTACAACCTTAACTCTAGATTGTCCTGTCGTAAAGCGGCGAAAGTGTCTTTTCTACGATCTTCCTAGGTATAAGGAATAAAGGCACGAGTATATCGAGAACCGTGTGCATGTATATCTGTATGGGATCAGAGATAAGAAATACAGAAACAACCCACGCGAACCTTTATTATTTCAGTAAAAAAATTCATCTCATTCACGATTAACAAGATTCGGGCTTATTATTTATATGACTGGTTGGATCATTTGTTTATCGCCTAATCATCAATTTTTACGCTTTGCACGCGAATACGTAAAATAATTGTACCAATGGAAATTCTATTTTATTTTCATTAACGTTTTTTCCCGATTATACGTATACGTCGCGGAGTTCGATACGCAAGATTTTAGATGGTTTTAATTATGCACGAAATTTCGTCAACTTTTATCTTCTTTATCCCCCCTCTACTCCATCATCTCCTTTCCATTGTGCTTTGGACGGCTGCTAATCGAACTCACTTTGTTTTTTTTTTTTTTTTTAACAATGCGCTACCAACTTTACACAGCCAAGCTTTAGTCATAGGACTGATTGAGGGACTTTACGAAATTTTATCTGGATCGCTCCTGACTTAGGTGAGAGATCGAATTGGATGAGAGAGAGAGAGAACGAAATGAGGAAAATAGGATGAACTTCGTGATTGGTCCAGTGAACCTGTTGGACTCTGGGATTTATCTTAATTATCAGACGCCACTTCGAGCTTTGTTTATTTTTATCGAGGAAAATCTCGAAGAACCACTGTACACATTAATAAGGATTTTTTAAATGAGACGCGTGCGATATCTTGTTTTATCTTGTTATCAGTCTGATCCGTGCGAGAGATCGATGTTACAGTACCGGAGGGAAAAAGAAAATTAATTATTGTCAACCGCTGTGTAAATTTATCAACGTGCAGATCTTAATTGTTCTACCGTGTGTGTGTATATATATGTATATATGTTTGTTTACCTACACGCTGTATAATCACTGAGAGATTTTAGACGTGGATTACGAATTAATTTCTATCCGAGATAAATATTCATGAAAATGAAATCGTGCTACATGGTCCTCTGGGATTCTGCGGCAGCGCTAACTGTGTCTGATGATAACCCATATTCTGGATCCAACTATAGTATCATCCTGAGATAGCTGTTATCAGAGCTCTGAACCTGAACCAGTGCCGTAAAGGATAAATCCACGTGCGCGATTGATAGATAAAATCGTCGGATGAAAAAAAAAAGTAATAATAATAATTTTCTAAAAAATGTATGTACTTCGTAATTCGCGAACTAGCCTGGAAACGTAATAAGAAAAGTCTCTAACTATATATCCCATACACATTGATCTTCCTCTCTTGGCAGCCTGAGCATCTCGTTCGTCAAGAAAAAGAGTATCGCCGCTGAAAGCCAGCAATAATTCAGAAACGAAAAAAAAAAAAAACATGAATTCTCTACGAGCCCGCAATAAGCTTTTTCCTTTTATACTCCGTTATTTTCTTCCGCCTCTGAGATTGGTTTTTCATTTTAATCAAAAAGGCTATTCGAATCTGCCATCTCATTCGGCCTTATCAAGATTACCAGACGCATGTCAAATCAGCAAGACTCTTTCCGCGAGGCCGAGTCTTTCCACGACGATTGCATATCCATATAAGAGTGACGCTATTAAACAAAATGAAAATATTTCAGTCTGTAGGATTTTCCAAAAATCGACCTAATACCCACAGACCGCAAAGCCCAAATTCGTGTTAACATTTCCACGTGGTATAACGCATCTACATACGTACGAAACGTCCCGTGCAGTTTCCAGTCTCAAAGTCCTCTCCGCGAACTTACCACTCGCTACAGAAGTTCCCGAAGCGCCAGCCAAACTCAACTGTTTCCACCGGATGTGTACTGGCGCTAGTTGGGACGCTTGATAAATCCTCGGGAATAGTCCCGGAATGTCACCGTCCATAAGTCAGTGGAAATGCAGTTGCAGAAAATGCATTTGGGATGCATTTCCACACGCGCGATAATCATTGCAATCTCCCTCGCATACAAGCCAACCAATGGCTGCAGTGTTCAGCGAGTAAACGGAACGTCGTTACTCCATAGGGATGATGCATACGGGTCGTTGGCAGCTGGGTGCATCGAATACGTATGCAACGGACACCCTGCTGCACACACGGAGCGTAATCGGTACGTCACGTGCATTGCCATTATTCACTAACTCGTCCGCTTACACACTCGGTGCACTCGGCGAACTTCGGCATCCTGTGTTATTACGTAATTACAGGGAATTGTGCTGGGACCTCGTGTCGAAGCGGCGCTGGACCGACCTGTTAACGCGTTCAGAAGCTGCGAGAGATAATTATGCGAAGGAGTGAGATTGTGGAAAAAAAGTATTTTTTTTTATCACATAAAATACGAAATATCGATCTCGATGCATCGAGCTTATCGGATCGGTCCGATAATTTATTATTGATTGATGCTTGAGAATTTTTTTGTTACTTCTCGCAACTGCGTTCAATTTCGAAGTTATTCACCAGTTAGGTGGTGGTACATGGAAATGCTTTTAGAATTTTGGGGACACCTGTCGGTTATCGTTAACGGATTGATCAAAGATTCATATGTTCCAATCTCGCACAGAATACCGAAACCTTTGACCTGCCTCCTTCGATGATCGATAAGTATTTTCATTGCTTGCCGAGAATTCCATATTGAAGATATATTCAGCTACTTCGAGCCAGTCGCCACGAAGTATTATCGATAACGGCACGTACATAATTCAGGGCCTTATTTTATATTAAAATGATCTGTTCCCAAATATCAATTTAATCAGTTACCGGATACTTATCTCGTACGGGATAAATAAACAGGATAAATCCGTCGGTATAATCCAAATGAATTTTCATTAAGCACATATTAATTAGACGCTGTATTTGTTTTCGATGTCTCTTTCAAATGATCCATCATACGTATAGCGGATTTCGATAAATCCATTCGAGAAAAAAATTTCCCAATCTGTTTACCCTTAGCTTACACAGTCCCTGTTACACCGATTGGAACAAAATCGAAAGCAGTTTTCACGTCGACTTCACTCCTGTAACATTGACTCGATTAATTTATTTGTCTGCGCGATCCATACCGGTCGCGTAAAGATTTCTTGGACGACGCCTGAATTGGGATTCCGTGAATCGGCTGTGAACTTCACTTACGATACAGATGTGCGACGGTCGTAATATAACAAGGCGAACTTCCAAACTGGCGAGGTTTCTACGTAGATAAGATTGAATATCCTTATTGGTGCAAGAGTTCGTAAATGTGCCGTTACGTGAAAATGAGATGTTGGATTTGTTATTGGTGAGAGTGGCGATGACAAGTGAATCAAGGAACAATGAAAAGGAATGCGCAATCAATTCTGGAGATGTTCAGGTTGAAGAGGCACAAGCTTTCCGCTGGGAACGAAGCCACTTCGAAGCGTAACCGGCAATCAACGAAACGCTCCGTCTTCGTTGAATCAATTAACGATAACTCGCAGGTGCTTGGACTTTGGAGGGATTTAAAAATTTGCTAAGTAACTGAAATTAATATGTATATAGATCGAGTGCTGGTGGAATTTACTATAGAAACATGTTTATTTCAGGTAACTTTTATATGCTAGGTACATCCGAAAAGATTTCATATTTATATATGTATCGTATTGAGGCTAGTCAGTTGAGACCGTTGAAACGCAACGATTGAAGTTAGCTCGGTCATTTGGTTTCTATACGAACGCCAACTTCAGGTGGTTGCGTTCGAGCTGATTCGTCGTTATGCATAAGCGCGTGGTTCGTTGGCCGATAAGAGTCCAATTTTCATAGTCGACACTTGTCATGACAACAGTCTACAAAACTGGTGTCGTCGACGCGCGAGGGAACGAAGGAACTTGACTGAAGGAGACGTCTCATTTGGCCGTCGCTTAATGCTGTGAAAACGGAAAAAGTAACTGGATACGTGTGCAATATGGACGCAGCACTTGTAATTAAGACCGTGGTGTAACGAATTCGAGATTCTAGAGGATCCGGTCTTAGCTTTGTGATGAAAAGAGACAATGCAGGCACTCCAGGAGTCAAGTGACCCCTTAACCTCCATGTAACTTCTGTTAGGTTAGCGCAGTGAAACGGCCGTTTTTCCCTGTTGGTAAAACAGAAAAGAAAGCAGTCGGTAACGTAGATCGAGTTTCAAGCCCTACCCGTTAATCTATCTTCTCGTATGTATTCCGTACACAAAAAGTATTATATATTATTTTTTATATGCATCGCGCAAACTCTAATTAGTTTGTCATCAACGAAGGTGCAGGAGATAACGGCAGGAAGTATCGCGCATCGCTGCCATCGTTATTTACGTACTTTGTTTCCGGTCTGCCTGGCGATACAGTATGCAGCCACGCCTCGAGGTATTTTTTCATTACTTTACAGGATATTTGAAACTGGATGCCGTGAAGTGGAAAAAAAAAATTCTATAAAGTTCCACCCAAAAGCTGATCTACGATTATCGATTCTGCCACGTTCGGTCAATTTTGAGATGTATCGCTAAATGAATTTAAAAAATGTAACTGGGTTGTCTGTCAAAGAGTTCTGGACTGCTAATGGAGAAACAGTTAACGGACAGATCCTAATTAAGCTCGATTTCTATTTCTGTGGGTATCCCAATAGAATCGACCAAGCGGAATAAATTGGCAGCTAATCGAAGTGCATTAGGTACATCCTCGACTCCACCAATTTCAAGCTTCATCTACCTTTTGTTTCAGCCTCTGCACGGACAGCAGCTGAGTGGTCACGGAAAAGAACGTAGAAGAGCGCCAGCCCTCAGCAAAGCTCAGAGACGTATAAAGGCATCCAGCACCCCGGCGCTCCTCGACCGGGAACACGAGGGGTATGTTTTCCTCATTCATAAATTTACCGGCTTCAGCCCACCTGGTTTCGGAGGCCTGGGCTCTTCGGGCCGCAAATAAATCATATTCAAGTGTTTCCCAACCCACCCAACATGAGGTCGAGCCTCGTGTTTCAGAGAAAAACGGCGTTCGCTTTCAAATATCCGTCTTAAGGGGATGAAATTATTTTCAAAAAGGCAGACAGGTAAAAAAAGGGGGAGTGCTATGATTTCTGGGCATACCTAGAACCGAAGAAAAAAAAAAAATTAAAAAATCATCTCAACAATTTTTAATCCGAATTCAATGTACACCCGTGTCGTACATAATTACGATATCATGTCAAGACACTGAAAAATATATGGCGAACATGGAAACGGTGGAAGATAAATATTAGCTCGCGTAGACCGTTCCCTATGTTTGTATTAGGAGCCGATGCCGATAACCCTCAGGAGCGGCTTCGAAGAAGTCGCACGGAAGCCACGTGGAAAATGCCAGAGGCTGTTTGATCCCACATTCACTTGGCTGACCCGCTTTAAAATGTTTGCGGCGTCGTAGTTTCCCTGCGACGATCTGTTTGAACAGTTATATATATGAAGACGTTATTTTAGACGACCTACCTCAAGTCACGTCTTATACATCACCGTGTCAGGATCCTGAATACCTGAATTTGAGGTCACTTCAATTATACTTTCAATAGGACGCAAGATACAGGACCACCTTGGTGCAACTTCTGAACCCTTACAACCCCCGTCCCCAACCCCCAACCCACCCTGAAACAACTCTAGAAAATGATACATTTTTTTTTAAAGACGACGTCTTGACACTTTTCGGCACTGTTTGTGTTCCTTCCAAGTAAAGCGTGACCACCCCTGGCGACAAGGGTAGGTCCGTAAAAGTTTTCAGTACCGGCAGGGTAATTACTCATGGGCTACAGTTTTACCCCTTTGTAGAATTTCCGCCATGATCTTTTCCAATTCTCCTGAAAATTCCTTTTTCAGATTCTCCTGGGTATACCTGCTACCATTATTATTATTATTATTATTGTCTGGTTTTTTTGTCTCCCTCTTTTCCTCTTTACACCATTCGGTCAGGGTAGGCCATTTCGTTAATTGCGAATTCACCAAGTTGAAGCACCGCGGTGTGGTCGTTAAGCCAATCGCGCGCTGATAAATTGCCGCTTTTTTTTTTCGACGATGATCAAAACGCTTCTACCGGATCTGGCATACTCCGTTTACCTTCCATTCTTAGGACCATCCTTTATCCCCGACACCTGTTGTTTCTCTTCCTTTCTAAAAGCATATCAGGAATTGACCTTTTACCTTTTTTTCAACGTTATTACACTGCTGATTATACGGACCAGATGATCGATCATCTGGTACCTGGTGGATTCATCTCATCCTGCTGAGATTCTTCTACCCTGAGCTTCTCCCAAAAATCGATAATTTCGTTACCCCTAAAAGGAAATTCATAAGGGTATAAATCACAAAGATAACCATGATCATTTACATCCAACAATTCACCCCTTGTAAAATATCCCAAGGATCGAATACATACCATCTAGAGATTAAAAATCTTGAGGAAGTTTAAGATAACATAAGTCTTATCTGCAAGCGTTGATAAATGCTCAACATACTTGTTTCTTCATCAATTTCAACCTGTCGGGCGGTTCCGATTATCACAGCGATTAAAACGTGTCCTGATCGCAATTTCTGCCAATACAAAGCACGGCCTATAGTCAAAGGCAAAAGAAAAAGAACTGTCACTAGAATGGCAGAGAGATCCTTTTGTCCGATGGTCGCTTTATTCATTCCCTCGTGCCATTTCTGTACCCAACCTCCTACTCTTCAAGAGAGCCGCAACCCTCGACGGTTTATACCTGAAGCGACCCTTGAAAATCTGTTCTCGGAAGTGGTATACATCGTCGTTCCTCCCTCTTCCTTTGAGGCTTCAGTTGCCCGGCAGTCGTCGTGCAATGCACTTCTGTTCATGAGAAAATGTAACTTCGTTTCATCGAGCGGTTGAAGGTTATTTTTATAAAATTTTCCAACAAAAAAAAAATGTTTAAACTCTGTTTCTGGTGTCATATATAGTTACCGTAAATCTCCGTGACAGTGTGAGTGACCAGCAGAATTGATTCAGGATCGACATTGTCGGTATTCCCTTTTTGGTAATGTGGTGTGCAGTTTCGTGTACCGAAGGAGTGATAACAGTGTTTTCCTAGTTCACTTCCTTATCTACATATTATGTGCGTTCAATGGGAATCGTACATGCATCTAACTGATTTTGGGTAAATAGCCATTGGAATTCTATTGGATCGTTCAGCCTGTGGCATTTTAACGGTATCCTGTATAGTCGAGGTACGGAACTGAATGTTTCATGCATTCTACGGTTGGATTATCTTGCTCTGGCTTCGGATTTCGAATCAGACGGTTGGACTATAAATTGGAATGCGGTTTTCAAGCACGTCCGCCATTTAGTTCTAAGACAAATGACCAGGACTATAATATTGACTGTGTGTACTTGAAGATTAATTCAAGAGAATGCCCGTGCTATTTGTACCGTGCATTATATCCGAATCCATTATTTATGTCGGTAATAAGGAATAAAGTGCACTTTTAGTGGAACCGTTGTTCGGGAAACACGTGACCGGAAATAATTTTAAATCTAGAAATGACATGTGCGTCGTACCGTTAGTAATAATGACTAAGTGCGTCTCCCTTTTTTTTTAGTTATGAGTTATACCGAGTTCTGGTTATGGAGTTTCGTGTCGAGGCTGTAGAAATTGGAAAGAGGAAACTCCTTTATAACGAAGTACTTTATTTTTCATTTAAAAGACCAGCTCAAGTCTTCTACTTAAGGGCTTAAGGTTTGATCGTGTTTCCATCTTCTTGTGGCTTGTACGACAAAACAAAGGATACGAGTAACTCCGGTAAAAGCAATTCGAGCAAAAGACGGTCCTAGCTTGTGTTCGCCTTCGGGCAAGGTAGACGTAGGACAAAACCTACCATCATCCGAAGTAACCAAGGACATAAATTACCGGGGTCTGTTCCTGGAGATGGTTTTTCACGAGTTTTCTTTGTTACCACAGTCGCCATTGGTCAGGGGACGAAGAGGATGGAGATACAAGCGGTCAAGCGGCAACGGAACATCCCCTTGCCGAGGCATCCATTCCCCTCGTGACACACTCGCGACTTCAGGAAATATCACCAGCGCCTTCGATCTCTAGTGGTGGATCTCAGAGTCTCAAAGCAAACTCCCAGAATCAGGAAAGTGTCTTGCAGAAGTTCCGGAAGAGCTTCTCGCTCAAGTTTCACAAAAAGGGTAGCAAGGAGAGTACAGAAGCGGAGGGGACTGCTGAAGATAACGAAGCGTTACCTCTCGAGGAGGAAGAGGAACGTGATCCGCCACCCCCTCCTGCTCCCGAACAACCTACTCAGCACAAAGAGGATATCAGCAACGATCAGAAGTTCCGGTTCGTGTGACGGAATTTTGAATTTTTATAAATTATGCAAAAAAAATCCTTTTTTTACTTTTTCTTTTTTGGTACGCACCTACGTTTCATTGATACTTGTTATATCAGTCACCGGAAGTCTAGGTATCTTCCTCAATTAGATATTGTTTCAGATTTGGTCCTTTGGTCTGGAGGACCAGCAAGGAGAGGAAAAAGGGAAATAAAGCAGCGCGCAATGCAAAGTGCAACAGCGGCGATAGTGGAATTCAGATCGAGGTAAGCTTCAGGACAGTAGCGTATCTAGTGAAATGTTCCCTTGAGGTCGTAACTGTCGGAAGGACATTCCAGTAGGAAAATCCTCAGATGGCCAGACCTAACATCATTTTGTGGATAAAAGGTCCACGTCAACACCGACTACTCGAACGTACGGGAGTCAATTCTATAAGATGACTCCCATAATACTTCACGTAGCTCTCAGGAGTCTATGTCATACATAAAATTAAGCTATGTCCCTCATATAGATGGTATCTGGTGGAGCGTTGACTGGGGGCACTGGGGGTGGAATAACCGGGGGTGGAGATAGCTCCGAGTCCCATGACACGGATGTTCCCGATGAGATGGACAGCCCTCCGGCACTACGCAGGAGGGTCGCAGACAAGTCCCGACCCCAGTCCGAGCTCATCAACCAGATACTCATTGACAAGTTCAAGGTAAAAGTCTGGCTTTAAGCTTTGGCCTTTATCTCCCCGCTGCTACCTTATGTGGATTGGATGTTAAGCTCTTTCCCTAAATCCTGTTATACTGTGTGCTTTTATCGTTTTCCATCCCCATAGTCGCTGAGCTTTCAGAATGTAAAATACCTTTGAACCTGTTATTCGGCTTCAAGTAACATCACTGGCACAGAACAAAGAGCCGTTATCAATATCTGCATGCATCACTTACCATGCTTCATCGTTCATGCACACCGGCAGCGTCACGATTTTCGAGGGATGATTTGATTGTTGATCGTCGTCAATTGATTTTTCTTTTGTTCCCGTATCGTAAAACTCACACAGTGCTTTTGGTATATTGAAATTCATTTAGCACACGTATAAGAACAGTCATAGCGATATCTGAGTATATCGCGCTGGCCAGGATATGCGGAGAGGAAGCGCAATCCTGGTCAGTTGATATCAGACATTCACGAGGAGCAGACTGATATGGAAAAAGTATCGAGTGACAATTCCTGCGTTATGTGTGTTCATTTCGAAAATCTTACTCTTAATTAGCATACTCTGGCGTGCAGTTAAAAGTTTTCATAGAAGATGAAGCTTGCGAAGTTATCTTGAAATCCATCATCGTTACGGTATGATCCGATAAAATGACGCGTGTACGTATATCAAAGTTCGGAAGGTGGTTAGATAAGAGCGTCACGAACGTATTTTATTTCCTCTATGAATCACTGAACTTCAGTGACGACTTTCAGTCTGTCGTTGAACGCCTCGGTAGAAATGTGTTTTCCATAGAGAAGAAAAGAAAATGAAAAAAAGAATGTCTACCCTGATCAGTGTACGTGATCTCAAGGCAAAGTAGTCGCAATTAGGCCTAACGAAAAATTGCATAATTAATTATTACGTAAATCCAATATTCACCGTCTATAATACCGCCTAGATCCTATTAACCCATTGACACACTAATATCCAAGATAATTAATTAACGGTGCTATTATTAATAATTATTTTAATATTTTATAGGCGGATCTTCAAAGCCGTGCCACTCGGCATCATCACGTCCGCAGGACCAACAGTGACCTCGGAGGTCAAAGACTTCTTCAGTGGGATACAAGATCCGGCTACAGCCACGCACATAGTTACAGAAGGATGCTGTCCACCCCATCACCCATCAAGACGAGGCCGCCCAGACTCAGTCCGAAACATTCCTCCCATGACATAGTTACGCTAAGAAGGTGTGTCTAAAATCATCCTGCATTCGCCTCTCGCGTTTCGTTATTAACCTTTGCCGTCTGGAAAGCAAGAGCTGCCATCGAGAGCGATAGAACCGGAGCGAGTACCTCTACAGTGTAGCTAAAGCGTTGTTGCGATATGGCCGAAGTCAATCTGAGATCATCAACCGGACCATAGTACTCTATAGTCCATTGGGATTCCTATTGGAACTTGTCCCATCTAACCTGAACTTGTTGGTAGTGATACGTCAGGTCGTGATTTCATTTGAGAGGCGCCTCCTAGACTTTCTCGTTTGAGATCAGAAAAACTGGGGAAAAACAATCCATACGTGATTCCCTTTCGAAATGTCGTAGTATAAATGTCGCTGTATAAGCTGAACAATTTATACGTGATCTCGTTTCAAAAGTATCTCTGGGGGACGCTGGCGGTTTCTCCTATTTGACGACTCGAGGTACGCGCTCTGGTTCGAATGATAAAATAGCAAACGTTAATCGATTGAGCGTAATGCCGAAGGAATGCTTGACGCTAATTTTAGTGCATAAGGTGGAAATGGATATATATATATTTTTTTTTTCTTTCCACTCAACATACTATACATAGAATGACTCATATGAATATCTTGGACAGTGCCGTTATACATTGATTGATCGCTGCTTATTAACACATAACAATTTTTTAATTGCTGAATTTCGTTGGGAGAATTGACATTTTTTATTCCAACATTTTCCAGTAAATCGAGGGAGACTAGTGGTAGGTAGAAGGGTATAACACTTTTTTTCTTTCCTCGTATACTTTGATTGCCACACTTGTAAATTGTCGTAAATATTGTAATTCGTTGCTGAATGTTGTATCGAGCTTTTACGTAAATGCTTTAAGAGAGATGATCCAATTAACGTAAAAATGTCTGCACTATTTGACTAACCGTATCCTCCTTTGATCTAATAGTAACTCGAAAGGGAGGAGTTCACGGACAAATTTGAGGAGGTCGCTTAGTCAGCCACTGGGTATCAATCAGCTGTCACCTTTAATGCGCACCAAAACAGCAGGTACGAAATTTCATAGTCGATTAAAATTAACATGTCAATTAGACCACTTGTGGTAAACATTGATTTTTTTTTTCGATTACCGTCAGTTCATCCCCGAGTCTCAAATAACGTTAGGAGACTCGAATAATCCTGATGTGATTAGATAACGTAGTCTGTCGAGCGGGGGGGGGGGGGGGTGTTTATATAACGTAGTCTGTAGCGCCCCCCCCCCCCCCCCCGCCTCGTGTCACACTTGATTAGACATTGTATTTATAAAAATGCATGACTTTTAGAATTAATAACTAATAATTGTCATCGACGTATTTAGAATGCATTTTCTATCTACAAGAATTCCTTGACCGTTCTGGATGAATTGCTGCACCATTCTCTGATATTATATCATAACATATGTGGATCAATCTTGTCTATAAAGTCATGTACCTCCCGTTCCCGAGGGTATCGATAGTCTATTAATTTAAAGAAAAGACATGCGAATTTGAAATTAATATAATTCTTGTACGACAGGAGCAAGATTACCCGGTGGGAATGTGGTATCGGAAGATGAGCAGGATGCTAGAGGTGGTGGCGGAACGTCGGACGACGATATGATGTCGGATTCAGAATCCTCCATCGCATCTTTGACAGACAGAAAGAAATCTTTTGAACAAACGATGGAGGAGGAGATGGTGATCCTTGCGGAAGCTGTATGGGACCACGTGGCCATGGAACCTGAGGAGCTTGCGTTTCGTGCTGGGGACGTCATAGACGTCTTGGAAACACTTGATAAAGATTGGTGGTGGGGCAGCTGCAGAGGCGAGCATGGATGGTTTCCTGCTGCATTCGTCAGGGTACGTCTGTCAGAATTTACTTTAAGGTCCTTACAGTCAAATGTAAGATCCTTGTTAAACTTTTTCTTCCTTTGTTTTGAACAGCTGCGGGTTAGCCAGGAAGATACCGTGGAGGATTGTTTAGCGGCTATGGCGTCTGGAGCTCCGTCCAATGCACAGCTCAGAAGACGTACCAGTGTCTCTTTACTTTCTAACGAGCAGGTCAGGACCAGCGTGGTCCGTGAACTGGTCCAGACAGAAAGGGACTTCGTCAAAGTTCTACGTGATATGGTGGAGGGCTACATAGCCGAGTGTCGAAGACGTACCGATATGTTCACAGAGGAACAGATAGAAACGATTTTTATAAATTTGGAAGAATTACTAGAATTTCAATCCGAATTTCTTAAAGATCTGGAGGCTTGCATAGACTGGAACGCACCGCACAAAAGTTGCGTCGGCGAGTGTTTTCTCAATCATGTAAGCCTTTTTTCATTGACCTCACTGTCAATCCTAATCGCATTTCACATAATCGATTCCTCTTTTGAATTACTTCAGAGAGCTGGTTTCCGCATGTACTCCGAATACTGCAATAGTCATCCAATGGCGACCGCCACTTTACAAGAGCTTTATCAACATAATCGCTATAGTAAATTCTTCGAAGCTTGCCGACTGATGCGCAGTCTAATAGAGATACCTTTGGATGGTTACCTGTTAACTCCCGTTCAAAGGATCTGCAAGTATCCGCTTCAGCTAGCCGAGCTTCTTAAGTACACCAAAGCCGAGCATCCGGATTATCATAAGATTCAGGAAGCCCTCGAAGCGATGCGCGGCGTCGCTGTGCTAATTAACGAAAGGAAAAGACGGATGGAGAGTCTCGAAAAATTAGCTGCCTGGCAACAAAGAGTCGAAGGATGGGAGGTACTTCGAAATTATATATTTTCAAAATCCATTATAACTAATACCTCATAGCCTTAATTCACTTAGTCACATTTTCCTTAAAGGGTGAAGATCTCATAGAAGTTTCATCCCAGTTGATCCATCAAGGTGAAGCTGTGCGAGTAACCACGGGAATGTGGACCAACAATATAATTCTCTTTTTATTCGATCATCAATTGGTCTACTGCAAGAAAGATATTTTAAAGCGCAATACATACGTCTACAAAGGTCGCATATATCTGGATACCAGTGAGGTCATAGACGTTCCTGATGGAAAAGGTAAACTGTACTTTATTTAGCATCACGATATACATATATGATACTTTTAACGTTTATACTGATACATTGTTTCATCAACACCAGATCCGCAACTGGGTGTAACTGTAAGACACTGCCTGAAAGTGTATAGCTGTGTTCGTGATAAATGGCTGCTATTTTGCTGTCGCACGGCTGACGAGAAACAACGCTGGCTAGCGGCAATGGCCGAAGAGCGACGTCTGGTTGCTCAGGACAGAAACGATGGCCTAGAATTTCCTGCAGCTGCTCGACAATTGGCTAGAATTGCCGCCACGCGGCAGCGCTGTCGACCACCCACTAAACCCCGCAGTAAGTGTATATCCCATGAATGGCACTTTCCACACTTGTGTGTTATTGCCCTAATCAACTGTGAAACCTAATCGTCATCATTTTTCCACTTCAGGCAAGACATACAAGAGAGATTCCACCTATGATTCTCCAGTGATCGCTCCTCAGGGTGCCACGAATTCTCTTGGACGTAAAGTAGGAACGTGGTTTACCTTCGGAAGCAGCAAAAAGGGCGTCCGACCTCAACCATCCTGAGCCAGGCCTACCTTCGTACCGTACATTGACTTGTAAACTTCAACGAAAGCGTCTAATCTGCGTAGCTCGACTAAACAAGTAATTCAGCTGTCTTCTACAGACCCGAGAGACCAACAACCCACGCACGCAGTTTAACAAGAAGTTAAGTATGGCACGAAGGTATTTGTATTGTTCGCTAATGAAGGGCGCGGTGTTCATGGTTATTTAGAGATTTATACCGGTACACCCGGTACGTAGCGAGCGAAGAGTATGGAGATGGGTAGGATCGTCGAAGTGGGTGCTAACGATATGTAGATTCGTAATTATTGAAATTCTTTTTTTTTTGCTCCTTTTCTTTTCATTTTACTTCTTGATAGTACGTCTAAGGGAACGGGACAGTGCTGTAACTTATGAACTGTTTTAAGTTATACGGTACGCGTCTGTTGTACGGTTTTTAAGTTACAGTAATTGTACCGTATAATATGTATACTGACGTGTGAGAGGTAATTGACAAAATTACGAGCTTATATATTATAAGTGACCATTTCACAGAACGTATCCTACGTACGTTGATAGAGAACGAGGGTGGGTGTATGGAGGAAAGTATAGAGTCATTTGTCACTTAAATCCTTACTACAAAGCTCGATGCTGTTAACGTTATCTCAATGGTAAACAAAGCGAATTATAGCTTTTCCGCTGTATGAAATATTTTTTGGAGCTCTCGCCATGCGAATCAAGCTGATAAGAACGCCATGATTACTATGACTATACTGAACAGTCTATTGAGGTAATAGCAAACTCACGTGTCTAGATCGTTCTGTCTTTAAATGAAATGTGATTTAATATTGTTTAATGAGATTGTACCATTCAAGAGGTTCAAATTTAAACTAGAAAAAAAATATTTCCTGTTTATAAAGATAGCAGAATTGTTAATGATTATGAGAGAAAAAAAGAAAAGTGCTACTGTACTCTTGCGATGGCAGAACTACGAGTTGAGTAGAAATTTTTTAGAATTTTGGCAAGTACCATCCGATATCAATGAATAATAATACTCAGAGTAAAAGCTGCATCGAGAATAATTCTACACGGAAGGGACATATAAGAATGATAATTTTTTATGGGATGTTTTATAAGTATCGTTAATCTTTGCGATCATCGAAAAGACTGAAGGCAAAATGCTTCCTTCTCGAAAACGTCTGTAAGATATAAAATGGCCGCGAAGCGTCACGAAACGAATCATGACACAAACGTAGACGTCATCTGAATCGTAAATTCGATTCCATCCTAACTCTTACTGCCTAAAATTACGCACCACTTGACTTAAGTGTTAAAAATTCATAATACTCATATGTAGATTGTACTACGGTTTTAAACTCGAATGGGCCAAAAGTGTGTGTTGCACGGTTGACACCGTGAGAAAATGACAGTCTCGAATGGAGATTCTAAACAGCAATGTAAATATCTGCATATCAGATCTCTGTTACTGTTTAACGGTGAAACTGGAAATAAGCAAATGCACCTTTAATCTTTGATACTCTTTGGCGATCGTCTAACTTTTCTGTTTCTACTGTTGAGGCCAAAACCAAATTATTTTTAACAAATTCACTAAGCATCAAACTATCATGCAACACCACTTCACATATGAAATAATACTCGGTACGTACTTAAATGGTGTGTGCACTGAAAATAAACACTACATAACGGTTATGCAATTTGAAAGTTTGAAATAGTCAAAAGATTTTGCTTTGCTCTTAGGTTCTCAAAGCGCATTTGAATTTAGTAATGCTTCAGGTTTAACTCTATGCTTCTAAGTATTCCATATCACTTTAAAAACTAGATAAACACTCTGTATACGGTCGTTAAAGAAGTTTAAACTATATTTATATATTTTTCAATTAGCCGACAAATGATTTAAGGGGAAAAAAAAATGAAAAACAAACGTACTTCGATACACATAAATAGTTTTGAAGCCTCTTACAATTTATTTGCAACTGGAGTACTAAAATTATCTGCTTATTTCCTGACACCGCAATTTATTATTATGATGAGGACAATATGATGATGACGATGACGATGATAATGATAAATCGATGAGGAGCAAGAATCCTAACTATACTGTACAGAAATTGTAACCTGTTGATGTTTAGATTTAGTAACGACACATTTGTTGCTGAACACGAACTCCTCTGAGAATTATTTTTATAGGACAAACTTATTGGTTCTTCGTTTGATTTCTTTGTACGTACTCTGCTACAAAAGACAATTTTGATGGGCAACGTAAATAAATGGTAAGGTGGACCCTTTCGCGAACTCGTAATATTGTAACAAAAAAGCAACGATGAAATGTTGCGACAGCGCATATAGTTTCGGTACTTTTTAAAACATTTGAATTTCGCGGTACACAATACACGAACGAGGTATCGTCATTAATTGCACACGTAGTCATTATACAGCGCTGCTATGATCTTTTGATATGTAATTTTCAAAGAGTTAAAACTAAACGAAGATAAAATGTTCTATCTATTCAATTCCTGGCGGATCCAGTGTATCCATATGAAAATTGTGTTCGAATACGTGTTTAGAGATACTTAATGAAATCAGAGACACTTGATGTCCTTGTTAATCGGTAATTAAATGCATGGCTTCTGATCAGTTACATAAAAAAAAAAAAGAAAAGATTTTAATCTGTTAGTTTCTCGCGGACCATTCCAATTGCAATGACTTTTACTGATGTTAAAGCCATATTTGGCAGGAAAGTCGGTTAGACGTAAAATCATTGATTACTCGACAAGTCCTTTTTGAAAAGTTGAAAAGCATATATCTATTATGAACAAGCATCGAGACACCTTACGCAACTATAATTCTGTCATTCGTTTATGAATGATCTACCTTTTAATATAGTTTGGAGTACTATCGGTAGTTGATGACTTTATAGAAAATTTGCACAACGTTTACGAATACTGTGCTTGGAAGCAATAATATTAATAGGCATTACCATATTCTAACGTAGGCCGTTACATAAATACATGTTTGTCTTCGGGTTTGTGATTGGTAGTTATGCATTTGTAATAACTAACCAGCGTTGTGAACTTTTAAATGACTTCAGACGATTTGGTTCTTTACTTGCATATGCATATCGCGCCATTAAACAACTATTGGTACTAAAAGTGTATCCTTTTATCAGATGTATATATAGCTAGATATGTATTTTACTGCTGTAAATACTATAAATATAATGGCGAAAGATATACAGATACGTTGTATTAATTAAGTCGACCTGAAGTTAATGAAAAAGAAAAAAAAACTAAGAACATCGTTTCACGATCTGAAGTACATAGATTAATTGTTTCGCACGATCGTTTGTATATTTATATGTCTAAATGAAAAATAATTTAATGATTTTATAATTAGTTAATCAAGCTTAATTCGATCGTTGATGATATTCGTATCTCTGTTGCTTACGATATGTACAGTTGAAATTGTGTTATTATTACGGTTAAAAATTGTTTGCACTATAGAAATATATACTGAGTTAAATCTATGTAAATAAACATTTTATAATTATAATAGTCATTTATTTATTTTACTTTTACGAAATATTTACAGCATCTTGGATAAACAGTACAAATAATGTAACAATTTCCAACAAAAAATCATTGTGGAAAATAATAGTGAGCTATAATAATATTTTTGTAAGTGTTAATTAAACTCATTTTTTAAAGAGTAATAACGGATACTCAAAATATCGGGTTTTATGTAAATTTAAGTAAAAAATTTTTAAAGTTCGTTTAAATGTGTCCCAACTTAGTTTTATGCATAATGTGTCATCGAGATTGACTGACATATAAAAATATGAAAAGAAAATAATTAAACGAAATTACATCGTAGACATGGTTAGGAGCCCAAAATAAAATCTGATGTGGGAGCAATCTGTGCTTTTAGTTGAGAATTTTCTCTTCTTAATTGAGATGCTAATTGACGTAGACTTTTAGCCTCTTGAATGAGACGTTCATTCTCCCTCAGTCCTTGACCAAGACTCTCGTTAGCTTCACGCAGTTCAACAATGTACTCACACGCACGAGCTAAAATACCACCTTTACTCTGTAATAAGATAACATCCTTGTTTAAATAACTAGCATTATTTTTATTTAGCAAGAAATCTACAATTAAGATATGAACCTGAGACTCAAAGTTTGGCTTGCCTTCTCCTTCACCAGTAACAGTGTTAGTACACTCAGGTAAGAGCTTTCCCAGTTTGGATATCCAATTATTGATCTTGTCCCTTCTCCTTCGTTCTACTTCATTGTGGGTTACCCTCCTTCGTTCATCCCTCTAAACAAAACTGTCTGAGATGGATGTAGTTTGAATACATATTCGAGTTGATCAAGTTAATTACAGTGCAAATAAGCAGCATAAATTTTAATGTAAATTTAAAGAGTGCAATCTACCTGAAAAACATACCTTTTTAATACCAGATGTAGCATTGTGTGGTGTTTCTAACTGTAGTGTAGTTACTCTTGGTGATAAAGATCTTGCAGTCTGAGTAGTAAACACTTCGTTCCCATTACTAATTACGTAAAACTGTCCATTGAGCGGTGAACTCAAGACTTGCACAGAACTATTTACAGGCTGCGCTAAGGGTAATTCTATTTCTCCAGATTCATTATCATTGACCTGTACAACCCTATAAGCGAGTCCTTCACTCCTGGCAGCTTCTGCTAACTCATAACGTAAGCCTTCTTCGGCAATACCTTCACCATCTCCATCGCAGTCCACCACCTCTGCCTCTTCCAGAACTATCCCAACATTTTCTTCTGGGTTCTCCTCTGTGCTATAAGATATTGTTTACGCAATAACTATCACTGTACGAACTACCAACTCCAATATATCAAGTTAATAATGAATTTTCTTTTCCCATCAATAAAAATCTTACTGAACAATGACAAAAATAAACTGGTAATAGTCTGAAATAATTACAAAACATTAACTTATGGCTGAGTTATCTAATGTTTAAATTCCTCACAGTAACCTCTAAGGCATTATACAAGGTAAAAGATAACGTTGTCCAAAGGTAACAGACGGATTATAAAAGCCCTTAGGAGTCAGCAACAAAAAAGATAAGATTGTCAAAATGTTTTCTTTCAATGAACTAATATAATTCGTAATCAATCCTTGAAACATCTTGATTCGAATTCCAATTTAAATGTAAATCCTCCAATATGCGCAGCTGGCCGTCGGAATAACCAATAAGCATAGAAACTAATCGAAGAAAACATACCTTTCGCCTAAAGGATCAAGATGATGCTCCAATATATCCATTATAGTTTCAAAAACTTTTTGAATTTTCGTCGACTTCACGTGAACAGGTCACGAGACTCGTATACGAAAGAAAAAACACATGTGATTTATGGTAACTCAAGAAGCTTAAGACGTACTATCATCAGAGATGAGTAGGGAGATTGCCAATGGGCCGATATTCTTGAAACCAATTTTATTATGGAGTAAACGCGCCACCTGAGCGGAGGGCCGTCGAACCATACCCACGTTTTTTATTGGTCGAGTATATATAGATATACTACGCGTGATATTAGTGAGCGTGAGACACATGGAATATGTGAATATGGAATATCTCTGCTATCACAAATGAGTCGGGAGGGTCGGGAGATTGCCAATGAACCGATTTTCATGCAGAAATGAGTAGGAAGATGGGCAACGCTACGGCAGAGATGAGTAGGGAGATGCACAACGCTACGGTTTCACGCGATACCAAAAACATGGCGCTAAATCGTAGCGGCGAACTCAGAAGTTCGATTTTGTGATCGTCACTTCTATCGACGTTCCAGATTCCACTGTAGCCGCGCCGGTCCTAATCATCGTTCCAGTCGATATTGCAGTCAGCGTGAACACGAATTGTTGCTCGGTGGTGGGGAAAAAATGGCCGCCCCTCATAAATCGTTCTGCATAAGCCGGCGGGGCAGTAACGTTTTTCGTCCAATCGAACCCTGAACATTTGTATCCGCAACAAATGTGTATTCAAATAAATTTCAAAATTATAAAATAATGCAAAGAAATATTGGCTTTCACTCTTTACCTCTTATCATGCCGAAAATAATAAGTAAAATATGGAGCAAATCGAGAATAATTAATTCATCAAGAAACTCATATGAGAATCTGCTTGGTTTTTTGGAATTTCAATACAAAAAGTTTCTGTTTTAATGGATATTTATTAATCATTAGATAGTAGCAGCAGAGCAATTACGGAAACGTATTGAGCATTGAAGGAGCAATTTTTTAGGCATATAAACATATAAATTTTGTATTTTCCCGCGCTAACTTCCCGTCGGTAAAACAGTAGCGTTGTGTATCTCCCGACTGACCTCTATTCGTGATCGTGACTCTGTTCCTAAAATCTTTAGTATTTGTGTTCCTGAATCATTCAAGAAATAAATCGAATAAGTCACCATTGAAATTAAATTGGGAAATGGGTGAATTTTCAATAGCGTAAAACCTTTCATAAAAGTTCGCGTTCATGAAAGCTTACCCATGGACTATAGTGTCAAATGTATCGTATGCTTTACCACGTGTATTGAGAATGAGATTTATTAATAAATAAAACAAATTGAATTCCTAGTTTATTGAGTTGTTAGGAGAAGAAAATATAGGCATTATACAGGTATTATTTTTTTAATCACATTTTCATATTAAAATTTGTATTAGTATTTATTCTATTACGTGTGCTGCAATAGGTTACGAATTATTGTATTAGTATAATGTTAAGAAGTACATAATTGTTATTTAATTACGGTGAATTTACAAACATCATTTAAATTGTATTGTTCAGACTCTTTTGCTATTGCAATGGACACAGAAGTTGTGGGTTTTGCCAATCCAAATGAAGTTGAGGATGATGACGATGAAGAGATTTCAAATGGCAAAAAGAAATTTGCCAAGAAGTCTGGTGGTTTTCAAGCCATGGGTTTGAATTTTGAAGTTCTCAAAGGAATTTTGAAGCGTGGTTACAAAATACCAACTCCAATTCAAAGAAAGGTATTAAATAAAATTTCAAGTATAATCATTATAAGCTCGTAATTTAAAGGATGTAATATAATTAAATTATATTGATGTCACATTATGTTTTTTTTTTATAGACAATTCCTTTGGCTCTTGAAGGCAGAGATATTGTTGCTATGGCTCGTACAGGTAGTGGCAAAACAGCCTGTTTCTTAATACCACTTTTTGAAAAATTAAAAGTAAGACAGGCAAAGACTGGTGCCCGAGCTTTAATCCTCTCACCAACTCGTGAGCTTGCCTTACAAACACTAAAATTTATCAAAGAGTTAGGAAGATTTACTGGATTAAAAGCTGCAGTGATATTAGGTGGAGATAGTATGGATAATCAGTTCAGTACGATACATGGTAATCCAGATATTATTGTAGCAACACCAGGTCGTTTTCTTCATATATGTGTCGAAATGGATCTTAAATTATCAAGCATCGAATACGTCGTCTACGACGAAGCCGACAGGTTACTTTGTCATTTAAAAATACATTTAAAAACATTATGATATGACCTGTACTAATTATTTCTATTTATATGTGCTAGGCTGTTTGAAATGGGTTTTGGAGAACAGATCCATGAAATCTCTAATAGGCTACCAGAATCCAGACAAACACTTTTATTCTCTGCTACATTACCTAAAGTTCTCGTTGAGTTTGCAAAAGCAGGACTTAGCGATCCCGTTCTAATACGTTTAGACGTAGAAAGCAAATTACCAGAAGAATTAAAGCTTTCCTTTATTACATGTCGCCCTGAAGAAAAATTAGCAGTGCTTCTATGCCTGCTAAAAAATATTGTAAAACCCAAGTCACAAACTGTAGTATTTGCTGCTACTATGCATCATGTAGAATACATCCACATGGTAAGTAATATGCAAACTGAAAAGAAAACTGTGCGCAGCATCCAAGTATATACTAACGATAAACATATTCTTTATCAGATCCTAGATAAAGCGAATATCAGCAACACATTTATTTATTCCAATCTCGATCCTTCTGCCCGCAAAATTAATGCAGCCAAGTTTCAAGCCGGTAGAGTGAAAGTTCTCGTTGTAACTGATGTTGCAGCAAGAGGAATTGATATACCGCACTTAGACAACGTGATTAACTATAATTTTCCTGCTAAGTGCAAGCTCTTCGTTCATCGAGTCGGTGGGTATCTGATCTAACACTGAATAAAAGTTTATAAAATGCAATGGCGTAACGGCATCAGACAATCCTTTGGTTTTCAGGTCGTTGTGCACGTGCTGGTCGTAGTGGAACGGCCTACAATATAGTTTCCCCTGATGAGTACGCCTACTTATTAGATTTGCATCTATTTCTTGGTCGTCCATTGCACATAGTTCCATCATCAGGTAGTGGAAACATTCCTGAAGGAGCAATAGGAAAAATGCCACAATCAATGATCGAGGAAGAACTTTCTGAATTAATGTGTTGGCACGATAACACCACAGATCTTGTGAGTCTTATAGAAATGTTTTACGTCAAACTTTAAATGTCAAGATGTACAAATCTCTATTGTATTATCAATATTTCAACACCCGTACAGACAAACATGCAGAAAGTGTGCGACAATGCTTATCAGCAATATATTCGATCAAGACCAGGAGCCTCAACTGAGAGTGTCAAAAGAGTTAAAGAGTTACGTATATCACAAGCTGGAGTAATTGCCGAATATTGTGATATCACACCAGCAGCTGCAGACTTATTATCTAGAATGAAGAATTACCGACCTCAAGGAGTGCGTAGTATATCATTTAATAAATAAGTTACTATTAATTGTTTCGACGCTCTTCATTTACACATTGCAGACAATATTCGAAATTGGCGCCAAACCATCCTCGGTAGATTATACAGTGATGAAGGCAAAGAGAGCAATTCACAAAGAAAGCATAGCCAATTATCATAGAAAAATGGAGGAACTGGACGACAAGGCAGCGGATATTGCAAAAGGTATTAATTCAATTGATGAATCATAACATTCATTGCACATTCCGAATAACAAGGAAACATTATTCTCTTACAGTATCATCAAAAAAGTCAACACTTCCATCGAGCAGCGCTGACGAGATCAGTGCAGCGTTCAGTGAGATCGTCGCGCCTAAAAAGCGAAAAGTTGACGATCTCTACAGAAACACAAAGAAAAAGAAGCGCACGGTTACCCGGGACGAGGAATTTTATATTCCATACGCAGCACCAGATAAACATACAGAGGACGGGTACATTATTTATTCATATTTTTACATACATACGTTCCTATTGTATCAACGGTGCTGTTTCAAAAAATAATTCAACTTTCATTTCCATATTTCAGTCTTGCCGTAAACAGCTTTGCTGCCAATGCAGACAGAGTACAGATGGATTTGTCTGCGGACAACGAAGAGTCCAGGAGACTTCAGACGCAATTGAAGAAATGGGACCGTAAAAAGAAGAAAATGATAACCGTCAGCAATGTATGCACATTGTCTTAACTATAAATAATTATCAGATCAGTTATCAAGTTCTATTGACTGTATGGACATTTTGTATATTTTTACCAGGACTCGAAGGTCGGTAAAATCCGTACAGAATCCGGTGCATGGATTCCAGCCACGTACAAGACCAACCGTTATGCTCAATGGAAAGAGAAGAGTAAAGTGGATGCCATGGAGGATGAAGATGACGAAGATGAACACCCTCGGCTACAAAAACGTAAGTCTGCTTTATACTCGTTTGTCAATCGGAATAATGATCTATGATTGATAGATGTTCTATAGTACCACAGACATCATCCATATGCATAATCACATCTTTTAAAATATCTATAAAAGTCTAACCTCTTAAACACTGTTAACTAACCATGTATAATCAAATCAGTGTAGTAAGGACTGGAGTGATTACCACAGCAGACAGCTTCTCTAATTGGTTTATTCAGATAATAAGGGCACGGCAGTGCGTGGGTATTTTTATCCTTAACGTGCTTCTAGTACAAATTGCGGCAAGCCAAGACCAATCTGGCCGCAGTTAAACACAGGAAGCAGGTCATTGGTCTATCTACCACTGCAGTGATTTGTTTTGCCGGAGCTTTTGCACTTGCTGAATAAATCAAAGAAGACTCTTTCAAATTTCCTTACCGGGTCTCATATATGTATATACATTTAACATTTTGCAAGAATAAGCTACAGAAACCTGAGAACAAGTAAAAGAACACCAGCCGTTAAAGGAACGATTGTTCATTCTGAGATAAAAAACAATTATCTAAATTATCAACTGTTTATCAACGCGTAGGTAACTACACTGCGAATTCTCAGACATGTTTAACGTCTTTTATCTAAGTATTAGCACACCAATGGCATCTTTCTAAGGCCCCTTTCTAGGCAGAAGGTGTAACGCATGAGGTATTGTGTAACAAAGAACGTTCCCAACTTTCCCATGTTATAGTTTATTTTTCAGTGTAATCGAGAAGATCACAGAATTTATTATACTTGGAGCCAATTAACACCATGGGCTGACTAGCTAATTCTTTACTCCATGTATATCATATAATTGGGATTTCTTTTGTCTTTTCTTACTGGGATTCAGTCTTCAAAAATGAAGCTGGGTTTATCAGGAAGAAGTACGACGACACTCTTTGTTCTTATTATTCCCACAATATATATGGCGACCAGTGCAGTAATAAATGACCTGTAATACGTCTATTTTGTCATTTATAACTTGCTATAGCATTGAGTTCTGTGACTGATGATTCTGGACACTTTGGATTCGTGCAATGTTGTCATTGTTTTCCTCAGAAAGACAATAATCTATATATTTATCTTCAACTGTACCTGATATCGTTGATCTGGATTTTTCTTTTTCAAGGCACGTCTGTGAAAGTTATTAAGAAGTATGGATGGTGCATTCCCTGCATTCCAACTGACTGTATTATCTCTCAGAGTAATATCATCGTTCATCATTTCCGGCGAAACAATTTCCGGCTGTTCAGACATTGCGGACGTTGGTTTATTATCAATCTTGGACATTTTGTTAGAATAAATTCCACACATGATTTTCGAGTCGCATCTAACATTTTATACAGTCTCAGTAGCCGCTTGCCAAGTAAATTATAATCCAAGGTTTTACCTGCAATATTTTATAATTTCAAATATTCGAGCAATGCATTGACTCTTACAATAATATTTGTTGGACGTAAACGTGGATAAAATCACGTCCTCGTTTCTAAACGATAACAAGATAAAACAAATATTTCATACTGTTTCGCCAACCATTCAAAGTTTTCTGTCTGATCTGTATACCATAAATATCATCATCAAAGAACCATCTTATGTTTTCCGTTGTACTTAACGCGATGCTTTACGGATATAATTTTCTGATTTATAGCGAGCACGTCCAAGCATACGTATCTAATAATCACTATTTATAGCGAAGAGTAAAATTCTTCGGCTTCCATATCTGATAGATTCTATACCACATGAGGTTACAAAAGTCAACGACTAAAAATAAAAGTATCAACGCGATAACGAAAGCAGTAAAAAGTATCTTGGTATCTTTCAAGTGCACTTGTTGCCCGCTTAACGGACGTTGCAGCAGAATTTATTACAGCAACGTCTGACTCTACTCGTCTCCCTTAGTTTCACATTGCAACTTACCGCCGTACATTCATTTGAATTTCCTCTCCTCTACCAATTAATCGTCATTTGCCCTCTGTAATTTTCCCACGTACAATATACATACATATACATATATAACAAACCTTACCTCCAATGCCAAACCCATAGGCTATAGTCACTTATTGATCTGCCATAAATGCTCAAGCCATTCCGTTTTTGTTTCCATAAATCTCACTTAGCTCAACTGTTATTATTATTATACTTTCAGTGAGAACTACAGCAAACACTCATTGGGCGCGGCATAATCAGAAGACTAAGGACAAGGTTAAGGCGAAGGCCGAACTGAAGAGACCTGAACAGATTCTCAAGGCGCGGAAACTCTTGGAGAGGAAACAGAGAAAGCAAGGAAGAAAGAAGGGCAAAGGTCAGAAGAAAGGGGGTAAAAGGGGATAGATAACAATAAAAATACTTTGTATGTATATGCGAAGAAATTCACTGAAGAGATTAGAATTGACATTGCGATTTTAATGTTGCGTGGCATGATGATTTCAGTATAACACTTATCGAGATCATTGTTGCCTGTACGATCGATATCGATCGGTAATGATAAACCGTGTAATATTTTTATATGAATGGATCGATAATACATGACGTTAAAAGGCGCGTAAATATCGTGACAGTGATAAATGAAATTTTGTTCATTTTTTCTGATACTAATCCTGTCATTAGATAATGATTTTTATTAATAACTAGATTCTTCTCGTATAAGGACTCTTCTGGAAATGATATTCTCTCGCACGTTTTCTTATACGTGCAGTCGTTGAAAAATAATATAAATTGACTATGGACAGTTTGTCGTGGGGATGCATATTTGTTTTGCACGATTGTCTTCCATCGATAAGCATACATTGACAGAAAGGTATCAAGCTACGATAAGAACTCGTGTACTGATTTTTATACATCATTACCCAACTGCATACGTCCGTGACACTGGGAAAGCGATAACGTGGCTCTTTTTTTATCTATTGACAATATTTAAGAAGAAATTAACGCATAGCTTAAACTTCTTAGCTTTACACAGTCAATCGTTATTACTTTATCATCTTTAACCCAGGATTAGGTGCGTGGAGTGTCTGAGACAGCTCAGACTCAATGGATTTCAAATGGAGAAAAAAAATTGGACGACCATTCCTGTGTTTAAAAATTATATAGGCTTAGAAGGTTATTCAGGACTATTGCACCGCCTGAAGATGGTTCTAATAGGGAAATTGATAGAAGTCAAATAGCAAAAACCATCTTTAGGTTAGGTGCATTACTCCTGAATAACACTGTATATATTATATACTTATTTATACAGATTTGATAATACTTATCAACGTCTTCACGTTTGATCGTCATTCTTGTTATCGTCCATGCAAATAGATTGTGCATACAGTGGATTTCGTGCATCGTCTGAACAAATATGTATATTGAATTTACAACATCGATAAGACTGTCGGTCTTTCCTTTATCTTTTTGCAATGGAATTTACTCCTAGAAATTATCCAGCCGTTGCTTCGTTGCATAACAACCGGTCTAACAGTAATTATTTAATCATGCCACAATGTACTCAATAGGGATAAGCTTTGCTTTTATGTTATTATCTACAGCACTGGATTGTTCGTGTCACAGGTTCCTGCTGCTTGTCGCATAACATGAAATTTAATAATGTCGTGAGAGATAGCGCTGTTTAAATTCATGGATACAAGAAGCTGATGTATATTCATGCTTTCAGAGCTACGACTCCAATGATATTTAATGATCCGTAACAGCAGCAGAGGACAAGACGAGCACCAGAAAACCTGCGAAGACGATTCATAAATATCACAAACCTTGAATACGTACTTGGCTGTCAAGGTTGTTTTAATTATTTTTATGAAAATCCAAAAAATCATTTGACATAGAATTTCTTTATAGGAATTCATTCCTACACTCAATCTTGTTCAGTGCTATCAGACTAGATTCTTCAAATCGATTATTTATGTAGACTTTACAGGTGTCTGACTTTTTTTATTACTTTTTCTTTTCCTTATTTGCCATATATCGCCTTCTGAGATCATCGGATATTATGTTTGACTTTTAGACATAAAAACGGTATAATTTCAGATAGCATTATTTGCTCTGACTTTAGTGTCGCTCTATAGAAATGCCTCTTTACGATCTTCAATATAAAATGAGTATCCGCTCTTATTGCGTACATCGTGCCATAGAAACTATAATAGAGAAACCGCGTGTATGTACAGTCATTCATAGAAGTAGATAAATGAGACCCGGGACGATATTAAATTTGAATGACATCTGTCAGAATCTCATATACGAATAGCAGTCGTAATTTTCATTGAAGCTGGTAGGATTGATGCAGGGTCTCGTGAATGTCTCGTCGATATACTTGGCGTTCGAAATAACAGTAATTCCCAGTATTTCTTAACGATGGAAGAAACCGCAAGTCGAAGAAGCCAGTCCCTGAAAGCCGGCAATTTCGTATAGGAATACTTACGATACGACGTACATACACCAGGTAATGTATATGTAATATATACGTATACTATATAATTTTCTAATCAAATTAGACTTTACCTATTTTGCATAGAACGTGATAGATTTTCACGTGTACTCTGCCAAATTCGATTATTAAACGTAATTGATCATACGTATGACGTCACGTGTATTACCATAAGAGCCGGATTTAAATCAATCAACATTTCAATAATCGTATCCCCATGACGTACACAATCGCAAGCCGCGCATTCTCCAGAATTATAACGCGTGACGTTAGCATGCTCATTGTTATATTTTCACTTGATTATACCCAATTGTCGTCAATGCTTTTCCAATACGTAAATACGTACGCGGATAGCCGGCTACAATTCAGATCCAAATAAACTGGGAAGATACTACCCCAGAAAAAACACTCATTCCGCAGAAAGCTTTCTTAAAGAGAAAAAAAAAAGGAAAAAAAAAGAGGAAAATCTGAGAAACCGAATTCCTTTCGACAATTCCTGTGGGAATCTAATGCTGTTAAAAGAAATCTTACACGTACCAGGATAATTATACAGGAAACTCTTATCGGTATGTCTACGGCACAATGGTAGCATCCGCAGACTTTCAAAATGAATTCGTCCTGTTGACCAATACATGTACCACCATAGCCACTAACAGAAACGTTATCTCCCGCCGTTCGCTTTTGTCTTGCATCCTCACTGGAATTTGCCTCAAGGTCAAACAGATAATATCAGTCCATTCAGGAAACAATAAAAACGCATATAATTTACCTGAGACTCTTAACTACATCGTGATACGTATTCCCAATGGATTTCACGTATCTAAGTTCTCGCAACGTAGTTTTCCATACTTCTGTATAAGCAAGGCTGCCTGTACTCGCTACTGATTACGCAATTATAATGCACATTGGATATACATATATATATATGTATGTACACTTTACTACGTACTTTGCACCGCGTGGTACGGTTTATGTTCTGTCATCTTGCCATTTGGCTCCAAAGAGGCTTTTGTTCTACACAGCTTCTACACAACAAGCCTTAGAACTCTTATCATTTGATCTGATTATCATTTGAAATTCGCATCACGATGCCCGATAATGTTTTATATGCATACTTAAAATTCCTACCCATATATATTCAGGACTTCTTGACAAACGGATATCGCACCTTTATCACGAGTACAAATCATGTGCATTGCAATGCTCCCGATTCCTCGGGTCAAGTTGTCTCTCAGAATCGACGTAGGCACGTGTATAATGGGAGCCAAGGGTTCCGACACGTGCGACCTTACCCAGGGTATTGTCTTATGGAGACGAGACGGCAGGTACTCGTACACGGAAGTACAGTGCTTCATAGTTGTTATACGTAGATAGGTTATGTACCGGGTGAAGTGTCATAAGGATGGAAAAAAGATGACAGGGAGCACAAATGAGGATATCTGGAAGTAAAGATATTTTTTTTAAGGTTTCCTAGTGTATAATACCTAGGAGTTAATTATTTAAATGAGGATCGATACGTGTGTCGAAGTGGGTTTACCTTCAGGCGCTTTTGCTTTTCGTGATCGGCCGACCTTGAACTGGATGAAAAGTCTTATTTATTACTTGTAGATATACTATATTTACAGACACGTTTAAGTACTCTAGATCAAGAACTCTTCTCCTTTATTCGAGCGGACTATACAGTATGTTGGCGATATTCCATCTGGCACTAGGAATTCCATTCTCAGACGCCACCAAAGGTACTATAGGTTTTACAAGAGTGTTTCGCTGACCGGGTAAGTATGGCGGAAATAATTCCAGGCATTCATCCTTCCGGAAAGAAGAGCATGACCAAGGAAACGTCAGATAATAAGATTGAAAATGATTTTTGCACTCCTTAGAATTCCCGTTGGTAAGAGCGATATGAGCGATCCTATTGGCAGTGAACGTAGTCTCGATCTGGTGCGCGGGAAGTTTGAAATTTCTGGAATTCAACCACGAGGAATTGTTCCTTGTCCGGTTGAATGGCAATGGGAGTCATGGTAATTAACATCAATGAACTTTAGTCTGGACAGACGACACTTAGCCTGGGTTAACGAAACGTTAGAAGTCACGACTAATTTACATAGTGCTATTACGTACCAAGTCTTAAACTATGTACGTCCATTTATGGGTTTTAGGATTCTAACCTAACTTCACATATCCGTAGGATTCAATCGCCGTTACCGTGCTGCTTCGTGCTTGCTGTATACTGTATAAATGGAGTGAAAGGACGTGTGACGTAATGACGGACACGAGTAGCCGTCGTAACCCCAGAAAATTATTCGCGATTTACTGCTTAGATATTCCGCTACTTTTCATTTTTCTACGTCTTTTTTTTCACATAAACGAGAATACAGCGACGACTATCACCATATACGGGGATTTCGTTATACAGCCGAATCACTTTGCATCGATACCGAGAACAGATCTGAATTTATTTTGTAAACTCTTGCATACGTCTATAACCCGATGTTCTCTTTAAATATATTATATACCCAGTGTCACATAGAAATCCTGGTTAAATATTATAATCACTCGAGGACATTACGGTATTAATAAATTAAGTCATGATCCCGGGATATGGTCATACGCTTTTTTTAAACCCCCTTGCGGGTTTCTTTCCTTGCAATCGATGCTTCTGTCCTTGACGACTTCCCCATTTTGACACGCGACGTAACACGTGACACCACGGAGGGGGTATGTCTGTGTGAGGGTAAGAGAAAAAAAAATCAAGAACTCTGACGCAGAGCACAAGAGGTCAGTGACGTGCTGCACTCAGGGAGCAATAACTTGGAGTTCGAAACCGATAGGGAGGACGTTCGCTTTCGATCCTACGACCTATCTCTTCTGCTCCATTCCTCAAATGCCATTCCTTTCGTCCCCCTTAGCTTCCTGTACTTACTTTCTAGTCGACTCGAATTCATTTCGCCAGTGTCTCCCAATCTGCGAACAACACCGAACGTGCTGCCGCCGTGCACGGTATCGTATTGGCACTTAAAAAAACGTCATAGCGTTTCAAAAACGTCATTGGTGCTCCAGTCGATCTGTTATCAGTTAAAATATCTGGACGGTTGACAAAAAAATTTCTACGATTCTGATTTCTGCGTGAGACCGAATGCGATTTTATAAAAATATATTGTCATGGAATTTCCATATTGATTGTCAGTGGACCACGTGCTATCATTAAAAAAATAAATAGAAGTTGACCTAGTTCCTTTTGGATTACTATTTTAAAAAGATACAGAGTCCTCTTCAAAAGACCATTTTTTTTAGTAACTCTTGTCAGGACCTTCCAGTGTGATAGATCATCGGACGTGCAGTGTTAATATTTGTGAAACTCTACTGTTGTGAATTTCTCTTGGATCCTCGATGCACCCTCGAGTTCTTCTTAACCTGAAATTAATTCATCCGGATGGTACGTATTTTTTTTTTAATTTTGAAAATCAAGCAGATACTCACACGCTTCTCGTATCAGTTCACAAAATATTTCCACGTTCTTGTAACGCGAACCTGTGAACCGCGTGGCTACCAGACTAGAACGACCCAGGCCGGCTTGTATACGTTAGCTGCAACCTATGCGTGCAGCTAACATTGTGGATGCAGGTAATATGATTGCCTTGAACTTTGACCCCGATGACACGATTGTTACATATGCGCCTAGCTGAAACCCGATTGAAGACTTTAATGTAGAATAAATTTCCCCAATTATCCACCATCCGCAATGAGAGCCTCTGTAAGAGACGAAGAAGAAGAAAAAACATTTACAATCACTCTCCGATTAAATTAACTTTCGTTGCTTACTTTCGAGATGAACAATCACTTTGAATCAACGACACACCTTCCCTTCGATAAACGATACCCGCGTGAAAGGTAAACTTTGAAGAAAAAAAGAGCTGTCGGTAAAGGGTCTCCAAATGGTTCCCGCAGATTCAGTTATTTGTGTACGATCGATTATGAATATAAAGGCGCGTTTCAATTAGAATCTGTCAGATAGTAGGAAACGCGTTGGTTGATTATATTTTTTCTTACATGAACAGGAATGCCAACTTGATAAGTGTGTCAGACTTTATATATTTTATTATATAATATATATATATATATATTCTTTATATATTAAAGGAGAAAGAAGTACAGTGTATTATAGGCCGGATATAATACTATGGAGTATTATAAGCAGGTAGAATAATAATTATACGGAATTATTATCCAGGAGATACCATAGGGTCCTGACACTAGGGGGATTATTATAGACCTATGCAATATAGGTATAGCGCGTGTAGCGATAACAGGTTTTGCAAGAATAGTTGCACAAAAATTCACAAGTGCATTCACCAAGCTTAACGTTACACGTGGCTGGTACAATGCTCAGAAGAATTTTGTTTTATTAATAGACTTGCGACAACTTCAGTTATTCATAGGTTTATGCTTTATAAAATTTATGTATATGACTCCGTGCGTGTCCGAAGGGTGCGCAGTGTTGTTTCTGTAAGGCGACCCTTTTCGATGAACAGACTCCTTTGAATATATGCGCTACAAAGTAGACGAATGAAGAGTTACCATTGGTTGCACGGAGATACAAAGAAAAAAAAAAAAGAAATTGTATACCCTTAAAAAAGTTTCAATGCTTTTCGTGATATTTCTTTTGATCAAAAAACAGCTTCTGATGTCACGGTAATGAAGTCTGTCATTATTTTGACAGATTTGCATTTTATCGTGACACACTAATATATATCGTATAATAGTAACACGTTGAACACAATGTTTTATTGCTTAGAAGCAAATTGGAAATTTGCCCACGTACTTATGCGGATGAACGTCACATCGCCGTTACGGAATAATCCTGTAATCCTACTGGCAAGTGCCGTAAGGCTGTAAAAGCCTGAACTCGAGCATTGGCTAAACTCACTCTAATACGGATTTGTATTATATATCGGCACGCTATTAATTCTGTGCAGTCTAATAATGTTTCTCGATCGACTCACATTACCTTCAGCAATACTTTTATACGTGGACATAAGACACTCGTCACTCGCCAGAAACCGGTATTCCCACGTTGCATTTTTTTTCTGTTCTTACAAAGCATCGATTCCAGTGAGATATCTTGATTTCGCAGTAAAACTTTCCACTCGATGATACGAGGAGACGGTGGATTAAATTTTATAACCTACAATATATGTTAGATATATTCATTTCAATAATACTCACGAAAGGATTTACTTTGACGTTTTCGAATTCCATTAGACCTTATCCCATCTTCCTTGTTCGCAAGTTCTTGTCTCGTGTCGTTAACCTCGCCGTATAAAAAGAATAAAAGAAAGAAAGCACACATGCCGCTCCCCACGATTCGTAATCATTGTCAGAGGTGATCGACCATCGACAGTTCCTACATTATGGAATCCGGAAGCTGGCAAGGCTGTTTCGTCGAAACTAACCTATAAGAAGCAGGGGGCGCCCTCGTCGATCTTCCAGTCGATAATCGGCATTGTGCCAGTCGATCCTTAACGTAGAATAAAGGAATGATGTGCGCATCAGGCAAGGATCAACGTCCAAAGAGAATGGAAGAAAGAGAAAGAAAACATCAACGGTACTCACGGCATGCTCAAGTCGATAAGAGAAGTCAGACGCACCCAGCAATTTGGACAAGCAGATGCGTGGTAGGGTGCGACACACCCTGGCAACCCTTTCGAACGTTCAGCTAAATATACTTAGCTATACAAACTTGGGTATAGCTATAATATTTTAGGTTAGGTTCCGTGTAGTATGGCGTGGACGAAGAGTTCGTAGATTAGGGAAGAGAATTAAGTACGTAGCTTTAGTCTTCCACGTGGATACCGTATGCATGTAGGATATTTAACGTACGGTAAACAATTGAGGAATTCCATCGACTGTTTGTAAACATGACATGACGTCAATCTGCTTTTAAGAAGCGCGTGGTTCTAAGAATGGAATAAAATTTTCAAGAATGAAGTCTCATATAAGATATTATCTTTATTGGCGATATGTATCTCAGCAAGAAAAAACCTGTCCGTCCTCACGAGTCTTTAGCCCGTATTTAGAAATCGCTCTTAAAACCACTGACAGAGTCGCTTTTAAGTAAAAGTCGCTAAAAAGTAATATAAAAGCGCGCTATTGGCACCAAAAGCGAGCTCCGAATACGGGCTGTTGTCATTATGTACACGCACGTACATATCTCGATATCGAAAGTTATGTAAAGTTGAGGAACGCAGGCAGAGACACGTACGTTCAGGATGATTTAATGTTCCTTGTAAAATAATTGAAATGACCTGAGTCGAAAATTAAGAAACAAGTGCAACTATCTGGGTGATTGTTACAATATGCAGTGGTCGTATCAGTTAACAGAAATTTGCTGATAAGAGATCCAGATATCGTCGCGTGGCTACTTAACCTATATTTTAAGTGCACACAAACTGACTGTTACAAAACGCTAAAAATAATAGAATCTCTTTCCAAGAGATATGCGTGTCTCACTCATGAATTATCAATGAATTATTGATGCTTGAGAGAAGGAATGTAGGGTGGAAATAGGTTACGAACAGATCCACAAACGGTTTCAGCAATTTAGAAAGGAATGGCCGGCTCTGCGGATTTCGAGAACCCGAGGTCGTACCGTGTCTAACAGCAACACTCGTGGCCTTCGTTGTTCCCATTCTTATCTTGTCTGCTGGCATGTGTCTGATGTGCCGACCTGATAATACCGACATGCTGCGTCATGTCCTAATGGCGCCGAATGTTAATTTCCTCTTATCACATAACCAAAAAAAAAGAAACGCAAATGAATCTTCAAAATCCTGTTGCTTCTTCACGCCAATTCTATAGCAAATATTTACTCGCATTTGTAAGGTATGGGTGATATTAAAAAAATATATAAAGAGAGATTAATCTTATGTGAGGTTAGGTTAACGACTGTGTCATTAATTAATATTTGGAACAAGTTTGATAAGCATTCACACTTTCGTATCAAGATGCTCTGTGGGAGATAGGAGTGCGTTGTAAATTGTTAAATGTGGACAAAGATGTTTGTAACGTTCTCAGAAAAGAAATGTTATTTATACCGTGTCTACAGTTCCACTTGACAATTCTTCCTCTTGTAGTATATGCTTTCTATGTTTCAGCATCTTATATTATGATTGCTTCCGTCTCATGGTTTACAGATGTTACGAAAAAGATAAGAGACACGTTACCAGCTATGTTTTCTTGAGAATTATTTCAAGATATTTCGCGCGCGAGTTTTTGACTCTTCTGACACGAGGAATAAACTGCTAACTTCACAGCTTATATAAATTTGCACGAATTCTATTTACGCAATCAGTCCGGTTTGTGAAGTGACTTTTAACCACAATTTACGCAGGTGTATATTTTTATCGGGTGATTGAGTCCTTTCTTTTTTCCCTCTCTCTTTCTCTCTTTTTTCTAGGTTGTGACCCAGGCGCCTAAACCCACTCAAAATTATTAGTCACACTCCGAAATTAGCGATCGCAGACTGTTCTCCGTTCGAAACGTCCTTATTATTTTCACATTCTCGTATCTACATCTATTACACATATATGTATCTACCTCTTGATTTAGAAGCCTCCGTCGAAGCTTCCCACTGCAAGAGAATTAAAACCAAATAAAAATGTATGAAAATCAGTAATATAAAATTTCAAGAAATATAAAAATTCATTACACGCTTATCTTGGCATACAGCGTTGTTTAATTAAAACTATCCCATTGTCACATTACGTCGCGACGCTTCATTCTAGCTAAGATAACGTTATGGAGTTATCGATTAATTAAAAACATTTACATTTCCACATCGTGTTCTCCACCAGGTCTATATTTTATCCACATATAGACTGATACATTAGTTTTTGTTAATTAAATGGCGTCTATAATGATTCCACCGATATTTTAGCCATAGATTATTGCGATACAAGAAAACGCAGCCACTAATTTTAAGCGGGCGTTACGAAATTCTGGCATGTTTTTCGCATTCGACAATGCGGGCTACACGTGGATAGTATTTATCTGGCAATGTAAGCGTAATGCTACAATAAGATTTTGAGCGTCACTTTGAGTAGGTCGGTGCCAAGGTAGTGACCACTTGCTGCGTTGATTCCAATGACGATGACCGCCGAAATAAGTCTGAGCGCAGACAACGTTAGCCAACGTCATAAAGTTTCAACCGTGCTATTAATATTCGTCATATTTTTGCTAAGTCGTCCGAGACTCTTTTCAATCCTGTATCTACCTATTCTACAACTCCACTTTTGCATCCAACATATACGATAAATACGATATTCTCAAAATTCGCAGACATTCCGTCAGCCTTGATCTATATCTTTATGATTCTCAAGGATACGTTCGTAAGCTCGCACTCTCCGTATTCCACCGTGACGCTAGCGAGCCTGCTACAGACACGGAGGCCCCACGCCGGTAGATTAACTACGAGCGTTACAGAGCGACTAAGAAGCGTCTCGTGACGTCATATCCGTGAATTTAATCCATCCACATGGAAAGCAGAATGGAAGTCGTCTTATGCTCCCGTGGCACTGTGTTATTTAATGTTATGCAAATAACTAATCTTGACGAGTCTACCTTAATGTGTCTGTCCACGCGCAACGGCTACGTTCAGCTACAAAACCGGTTTTCTGCTTCTCTACGGGCGGACGTACATAGATATATTTTAGGTTAGCAGCGAGATACACTTATTTCAAAGTTTATCAACGTCAGCAGTGTCGTTTATTGGGATTTTTAATTAAACTAATAATACCGTGAGTACATAAATGTATTTACATAAATCTGTAAATTTCATTCGGATCGGCATTCGATAAATTCCAATGGCGCGTGTCACTGTGATACACTCGTTAACTATCTGTGCACGTATATATAAGCTTATTACTGAATTTAGTTTTCATGATAATAAATAACCCATTATCAATCACGGATTCTGAGGCAGCTATATCAGTGTTGACGAGGACAGTTGCGTGGGATGTGAGTCATGGCGTTCGAATCAGACATCTGACTTTACTATCTGTGGTTCATGGTTATGTCATTTCCTGGTTGATTACTCTATGGAGCCGACTGTATGCTGTTTATGGTCAACGCGAGACAGATCTTTCAACGAGCGAGACCAATTGGTAGTACAACCAGCACTTTAAATGACAGTGAATGTTTATAATCCTATGTACCGTCCTCGTGTCTTCATATAATTGGAAGGCAACGACCTGTCAGTTCCTTTAAATTTACATGCCAACTGAGAAAAATGAAAATTTCACCGAGCATCATGGAATACCATAGTCCATTGCAGTAATTCAGAAATATATTATGCATCAAATAGGTCATTAATATTTAATAGTATTACCACAATCTCCATGCGTCTTTGCACTCCCGTAAAATTCAGCCGATCCAATAATTAGATTTCGAGCTATTTTTCCCGGAGATTGAAAGCTCATTTTTCTTCGTAAAGTGTCACTATGTGCTTTTCCCTTGTCTCTTTGTTTCGGCATCCATATTTAAATTCACGTTCTGTTATGTTTTCGATGTCACGTAGAAATTGCAACTGGGACACACTCGGCGTCGTTAATGTTTGGGCTCCTAAAACTAGTTTTGTCTCTGTCCCGCTCGTGTAATTTAAATGGGTAATCTCCATCGGTAAGTCCAGGCATTAATGACGTTCAGTGCAGAAGGTAGGACAATCTGTATTCCTCGGGCTACTCTTTGGCGAACCGCAAATGCATTCGCTTGTTTACATCGGCAATGGCAGCCACCCTTATGGAGATTTAGAGCATCGTTAAAACGAGACAGGTGGCGCTGTTAAAATTATTCGCGACTGTTTAGAAGAGATCCTTTGAGAAGATGTTAACAAAGTGTCCTAAAACAGTGTGTCCTGTGTATATGTATAATATGTATACACGTATTTATATTTGAATACATCAACGCTCTCACGAATGCGGATAAAACTGTGAGTCATGCGACCTGTGAACCAAGAAAGAAAATAATGACGGGAGTATAGTCAGACGCCCACTCACTCTCATTCATAGAATCAGTAGCCTTAGTCAAGGTGTTTACAGGTAATGCGATTCCAGAGGACGGAAAGAGGAACGTGACAAATTCTAAACATCATGGATAAATTTGAAACAAGAAGGCTAAACAGATTTTGCGAATCATCCTTTGCGGTTAAGTAAAACTTTTTTTTTCAGGCGAATTTGAATCACCGAAAGTGTATTTATGAACAAGGCAATTCGCAAGCTGCCATCTTTTATTAATTTGTCATCAGTCAAGAAGAATTTTCCCGCCACTTTCTCCGAGGGCACTTTTCAAATAAAGTATTCTACAAGGTTGCCAAGTCTCGAGGTGATCTCGTACAAAGTATAGATTTCAGGTTTTACGATAATGTAACGTGACCCAGGAAATTTGATATTCCAAACGCAAACTAACCTCCGTTCCCAACGTTGTTTACGATACGCATTGGTCTTGTAGCCAAGATCAACGTTCGCAAATCCTGTAATACCAATGTCAAAGTGTCACTTTGGATTTCGAAAAACCAATATATTCCGGGAAAGAATTTTTATTACTAAGAAAAATAAAACGTCCCATAAAACACTCGTTATCTCGTAGAAACGAAATGAGCTAAATTGACGAGAGGCAAAGGAGTCGCCGTCGCGAAGAGGTCACAATGGCGACATTCACGACTATCTTGATGGTAAGTGAAACGCACGTCTATGTCGCGATCACATTCCTCGTGTCTCCTCGGACTAATGAAGAATTATTAAAGTTACAACGCCAAGTGAATTTTCACACGGCTACGCGACACGACTTATTCACACTAATATTTCGACATTCCACAGTTTCTCATTCCAGAGTACTGACGTGGTCTGCTTCTACTTCATAAGACGGAGCACCGAACATAACCTAAGAAAAATACAAAACTCGTCAAAGCCAAATACTCGACGACACTCTCACACATTAATGAGAAAAATATATTCACAGTAAATATGTCCATTGTTATATCGCGAAACAGTCATAGCGTGATAATGAATCAGTGAATAATAAGAATATCTTTGATAATTAATATGGCGCCAGTGTAAACTCGATCAGAGTACAAAGTACGGCTGTCCCGGATGAAACACGTGAGCAGTAAAATTTTGTTAGATTATAAAATATTTCATACTGATACATTTTCTTACATCGCTCAAAGGTCGCGACACAGTAGATATATACATATGGAGAAATATGATCGGAATGCCAATGCCGTATATTATCATTATCATCGGCAAGCATACGTGTGAATAGAATCGTTACAATGGACTGTTGGCTCTACTGCGCCATCGCCCGTAACAATAAAGTGCATCTGTCGATAAATGGAGTCTGGATCAGCTGCATAGAAGAGAAAAGAGAGAGAGAGAGAGACTATCTAAAGCATAGTAAAGTCGAGCATTGTGCTTAACCAAAGCAAAGATGGTGTTCGACGTGTATATATCTATATATAAAGTGCATCAAGAATGGATCCAAATCGCATACATAACATGCAGGCGTATTCAAGGACCTCCTGGTTAATCAAGTCCACGTTTAAGATGGGATAATTCAATAAGAATGTAGGAGCCTTCGTGGACCTTATCTTAATACGATTACACACGTATATAGGGCCAACGCCTAAGATTTATGCATTTCCCCATGGGAAACTACACAGATGAGATAATAAAGATCCAGTGGCTTCTGAAAATGCATATGTAAAGTTACTTTCTTAATATTTGTTTTTGATGATGCTCCAATGCATATATTATATATGAATATTGTATAGTGAAAGCTGAGACTTGATACTGAAATTATGACGCATTAATCTACTTTTATTATCTAAATGCAGCAATTTTCTTTTTAATAATTTATTACCACGGCAATAAACCCTGTTATGCGTCAGACTTACAGAAAATTGTAGACCAATACGTTAGACATGAAAGCAGTTTGAGATTCGTTGAGTCATTCTGATAGAAGTGACGTCACTATCGACCCAATGCACATAAGAGCGTTCAACTCCAGGAATTTATTGATATTAGAATTTAAAAACAATTATATAATCAAGATAATTGTATAAGTAGATTTTAATTGATAACCAAGTATTTTGTCATATCCCCTCAAATTCTTTATTAATTGTATCCGTTTATCTTAATGTGATATATCTAAATCATATCAGCATCCTAAAATATTTCCTGTTGACTACGTCAACGCATCATGCACGCAATAAATAAATGCGTGTCTGTATCGTACTGCTGAGTAAGTTGAGGTTAGGTTGGATTCAGTTTCGTGGCGCATACTAAACCAATGGCGTAACTTGGACGTATCAGCGAGAATTTATATAAGGAAGTACAGTTGCAAGGGTTCCTGGAGATGATTGGAGAAAGAGAAAGCATATTGAAAATCCACCTTTCCTCAAACTCTGACAATCCTCCAATCTGACTGTGAAACAATGACAGACAGCGCCTGGAGTACTGTCTGGGGTTTGTATTCATAAAAATACTGCCTACGTCAATGCATTGTAGCACGCCATGCGGCTACCGTGAATCCTCTACCCCTGTGCAGCCGTAGCTTCCCTCGACATATAACACTCGTCACTTCCAATCTCAAAGGAACTTATAGCCATTTCTTTTAAGGGTTGGTAATACGATGATCATTAGGATGGATGAAAAATCGTCGACTATTTGGTCTCTGCGTATGACAGTTATATCTAGTTCTTTTATTTTCTTCAAGTTTTCAACGAGAATGGCCATCTTGCTTCTTTATAGACGTCGTCTGCTTGTCGGAATCTACGGACAAGGAAAGTCTCTATGAATTATAAAGAACTACAGTAAAGCCATATAATCTAGAGATGCTCGCAGTCTCGCATCGTCGAATAGACGCGACTTCTATCGATCCGATAAGAACACAGAAAATAAATACCACGTGATATGCTTCGAATGAACTTCGCGTTGTGGTTTCGCTACGTTTAAAATCCTTACTTTCTAGGCGACGTCTGTATTTAATTTACAAGTACGTCACGTACCAGTGAAATTCATACCAGTACTGTTATACACGGTACACAGTACCCAGCATCCAATGCATAAAAAGATAGCAGCATCAATCATTACAGTACGTATGTCAAAACGAAACAGTATCCACTGTAACATTTCTTATCGCAAAAAAAAATATTTAATGATTTTTCCAAAAATTCAAATATCTATTGTCCTTTGAATATTTTTGCATTTTTTTTTTTTCACCAAGAAAATTCGTCCAACTAGCACGTCGTATCGGACGAAATGAAAATAGAGCTTGCGGCACGCTACGTTCGACCGAGTTATATCTTCTCCATATTGTCTGTCTTGTTCTTATCATAGTAGAAGCATCTCTGAGCAGACGTATAAAAAATATATATATATACCCTGACGTCTTCTGCGACAGCTTGACGCCAGAAACGGATCTTCCAATTAAAGTAAAACCATGCCTCCTGCTCCTCGGCGCGTGTCATGCCACTAACCATCCCTTCTTCGGCACCCCTAAAATTTCGTTAAGTGCCTGACTCCTCCCGTATCCAGATGACTTCACCACTGCTGACGCATCCGATGCACCCAACATCAATTAATGAGTCTTCAACACGAGATTACCACCAGGAAACGTGTCATTTGCAGAAGGTTCATTTCCACCCTATAAAATCTCTTTGCGTAAAGGTCCCCCACTGACTGTAACTCTCTTCTATTACACCGTAGAACATATTGTAAGCTCATACAGCTTTTCTAACGTTACTATAACTCTGTAGGTATGTTAAGGCTATGTCACACGTATCTTTTTATAAAAACTTTTCTATCGATACACACAAGTACCCAAGTCCTTCTCTACCCATTTATTCCTTCCTGTATATCTATATATCTCCTCTTCAACGTCCCTATCTCTTTGCCACTTTTAGCTTGACAAACATCTGCATCTATATTCTTCCCCCATGTCCAAAAATAGCGGCTATTATACCCAGCCTCTGAATACCATCCGACTATTGTATACCTAAATCCATCCATCGCGTCAGAAATCCGCAAGCCTCGGAGAAACTGGTTGGACATTCTTTTTTTTTGAAAAAATTTTACACTGCATTCGTCATCCGTGGATTTTTCGAATACGATAATTCGATTATTATACCATTATCTTCCTGGTACTGTAAACTGGTCTGAAAATGAAAAATACATACTGAGACTTCTCTGTTATTTCCCGAGGAAAAAGTTACAGGATATCTCCTTGAATTTCTATCTGTAATATAAGTATATATACTCATACCGGAAATACCGTTAGGTGGACGCGATCGGTGTTCATATGAGGGACACGACTCCATTTGAATAGCATTATTCTTCCGGTGAAGTTTGCAGCTCTCTCGTTCACTATGACATTCTAATCGTGACTACGTAGAGATAATATCATTCATAACCTATCCTTATCAGTATACGAAGTAGTGAACGGACCGCAATGGTCAATCGTACCGTAAGAGTGAATGATAAGTCGGAAATGAGACAAGCTGTTATATGAGAAAAAAATAAATAAAAAGATGAGAGAGCAACATCCGGTACGATATTGGTCATGATCCTTTTAAACGATATAAATATTTAAAAATACGTGGATTCTGAACTGTATTTTGCGACTAGAATTTTGTAGCATTCGTTAGCGGTTAACTATGTTCTTGTTATGCTTGTTCAACTATGATGAAATTTCATCGAACTCTGTACTGCGGTTTCTAATAGAACGATATTGTATCTCGTTGGATGGTCCTTGTAGTTTATATAGTTTAGTGATATTAGTAAACTATATAATAAGTGTATAACTATGGTCCAGCCACGTTCCTAAATTCGAGTGTGCTATAGCGGGTCAAGGCTTTGTAATTTCTAAGTTCTCTATGTTATATGAATACGTCACGTGGCTGGGCGGTCGGGGCTTGATGCAGAAAACGGGCGTTCGTATCCTCAATCAACATTCCATTCGACTACGACTCTTAGGAACGTCCTTCTTGCGTGATCGTCGCTATGGATATTACGGCGATACGTAAAACGCTCCTTGGTGAAGGTGACTGAGATATTATTTTTTTTAGAGAAGACCTGCAAGTACGGACGCACCAAGCTTCGGCTGTTTTTTTTTTAATTGATTGCCATTAACTTCTTGGACGTTTTGTCGATATAGTGTGATATTTAAATGTTTTTTTTTTCTTTTTCAAATATCGAGTAACTTTGGTGGATTGTAATGGTATATGCCACATTGTCAAAAGTACCAACAGTAAGCATTCCGCAATCGTTGCCCATACTCAGGTTAATGAATAATCAACTTGATCGACTGATAAAGATTAAACGACGAGACGAAACGTTTAGGAAGTTTGTAACTTTTGGAAAATAGATCCCATTGTGGTGCAGAGATTGAGTGAAAGACACCTTCTGGGCAAATAAACAGTGGAGGTTTTAGGTACTGAATTAAATAATTAAATTAAACTTTGATCCTACCCGACAATGCTGTCTACCCTTGGCTTAATTTGATTTTATTGAATGGAATTTATTGAAGGTAAAGTTCTTAACGTTTACTACGGCGGTAGTCAAAGATGGGTCTGAATAGTATTATCAAATAATGTTAGGTTAAAAATGACTGGATACTCTCTAGTTTACAAACGGCTGTAGAAAGCGTATGAAATTGCAGGAAGCATGGCCAGCCGACGGAATTGCTACGGGAATCACGGCCATGGGAGTCTCATAGGTTTGCACGTAGAGGATACATACAATCTTTGTATAATTAACGTATCGTATTGTAGGTACGACGACAGCGATATCGAAAAGTCTTATATAACGCGTTTAACAATATCCAAGATATGAAATAAATAACTCAGAAAAGATATATTCGAGAAGTTCGCCTCTTGAATTCCAAAGTGAAGGGATCATCCTTGTCTCGAGAAAACAGCAGATAAACTGTCACGAAAAATGTTTCAAAAGAAATTCATCTTAAATAAGCATTAGGAACAACAGAAAGTTTGAAAAATATACAAAGTAACGTGCTAATGAGCAGCATGACAGTCGAACGATATGTTCTCTATGTGTAATCAATAAAAATGATTACAAGAATCATCCATCATGTACGTAGTTTCGTTCGAGTCGAAGATTCTTCAGTCTGCGTCGCAAATTCGGAAATGGACCAGGAATCTCTTTAGCAAATTTTCCGACGTTGGGTGCAGCTGCACTCATGGTTATATGACCTTTCCCACCCAAACACCCAGCGGGTTTCTACCAACTTGACGCCCACACTGCCTACCAAACATCGTCAAAACGAACATGAGGACCATCGCCTGGACCACCCACGCATTTGCAGTATACAAACATAAATTCAATACTCCGTTCACAGTAAAGTTTCGAGGGAAGTGTACGCATACGTGTACCAGCTTCTGCCGTTTTACATTCCGTCGTTATCTCGTTGGCACAACAGACATACACTGGCTGCTTTTGCCAGTAGCGTAACATTAAATGGCGTTATCATGCGAATATAAGATGTAAATACAATCCAATGCAAAGTACGAACAAGAAAACGCAGTATAAGAAGCATACACGTCCATGAACTTTTACTTCGTTTTTTTGATTCAGCAACGACCTTGAATTTCATGATCGAAAATGGATAGTCTCCAGTAAAATTCTTTCGCATTTATGTCAGATCGTACCTCGTTTGCTTGGAATTTCTGTAACGCTTGACGGAGAAGGGAAAGTCATACTGAACAAAATGTTAGTATGTAGTTTAGTGCTGTGTTTTTAAAGTTATCTCGCAAAGTAAAGCAGTAATGCTTACGGGAAGTGTGAAAATCTATTTTCATTACGTATGAATAAAGCTTTTAACAGGATAGGGAGATGAGTGGCTTTTTCAAAGAAATGAAAGCCATCCTGGTCTCAGAACTGTTGGCTACGCTCCTGTATCTGAATTTTATGCTCAGTCAGTTGGCAGCCGTGATACGAGGCAGTAGTGAGTGCGCTGTGCGGCGACCAGTCAAGGCTCGAGGGTTGCCTTTCGCGTTGGCAGGAAAGGTCCGCGCTGAATTTTCTGCATTTCGTGGCGTCTACCGTGAGCTCCAGGTCATGGACTTGGTAGAAAAGTATACCCTCGACAGCGACTAGTGATCTTGTTAGTGAATAAATCTGGTGTAGCTATGTTTTAAACAAAATCGGATGAAAACAAGAGGCGGTGACAGTCAGTCACAGCCATTGAAAAGTGTCTCGCCCGTGGCTTGTCGTGTGTGTTTATCCAATATCTCCGGAAAGTCTTGTGTCTCTTAGACGTGATAGCCGGTTCCCGAGGAGTATGCTATCCTGATTGAGATCCAGGTTCCTAGTACTGCAAGGTGAGAGATTCTGTTGATGAGAATATCTGGGGCTAAAGAAGGGACGCCAAAGGCAAAAAGAGGGCCGTGCAGGGTGGAATCCAATTGTCAACAGTCTGGCACACCCATCGTGGGGCGGCTGGCCGAGCTGTGAACAGTACGGAAAGATCATGAGAGGAGCGGAATGCCGTAGCCTAGATTCCATACGATATCCTCTCTCGACTTTCACATTGTGCGCTTCTTTTGCTGCGTGATTTTCGATTTTGAACCGGCACGCGGCTTGGCGTAGCGGCCGATCGTATGTGTGCATCATCTTCTATGGCACTGTCTACCTTTGTTCTCTTATTCATAGCATTATGCTTGGACAAAGGTCGTTTTTACATAATTTGCACTTCCTTTTTTACCCATAGCTATCCGTTACACTTCTGTTTCTAGTCTTGTTATAACGAATTGATCAGTCGTTGCAAAAGTGACTCTGTAATTGGCTTCATTTTTTGAAATTCCACACGCCGTGTACACATCTGCTACACTATAGATGTTTGATATTTTGCTTCATATTAGGAGTGTACCTTGTGTATTTTCTTGTATGACAACTTTCACATTATAATCATTTGGCTCTTGCATGAATTTAATACACCTGTTATAGTATGCTGACATGAAAACTAATTTGAACTAATACCTAAACAAACAATTGGTATTATATATCTGTTTACACATGTGAGATTAATGTTTGGATACCAACCCAAGCAATACATGTTTTGAATATTGCTTGTTGTACAATATTTATAAGAAAAATTATATGCAATTGGACTGTAACGTTGTATATTATGTGTTTTGAAATACCTATATTATTCTACCATTATAATCACGTGTGACTTTGTAATTTTAAGACATGATTAGTTTGTATAATATATCACATACACAAAAATATTTAGTGTAAGACATGGTTATAAGGAATTTGTTACTTATAAGATTTGTATTCTGCTGGATGGTTGCGAAATGGCATGTGTTATCTATAAGAAAATTATAATTACACTCATACATGTATATAAAATAGCATGAGTGTGATTTTGTTAGACAATCAATTCATTAAGAGATACACGAATGAGTTTTTTTTCTTTTACGCTAATGACAACTCTTAATCTTGTATTAAGACTGAAAAACAAACTGCCAAGTTAAACATGATTCAGTAGACATTTGATATTATATTTTAGTCATCTGTATTAAATCAGTAGCCAATCAGATTCTATTTGAATTTGAGCATGCCTTAACGACTATCAACTTGTCATTATAGGTAAAGTGCCAAGATGAGCTGCAGATGACTGTTAGCCAAGTCAGTGCTCGTCGGACTTTAACATGAGCGAAGTAGTTACTGTGACAATGCCCACTGGTGGACCGACCTGCCAGGAAACTGTGGCACATATCAAAAGGCATAAGCTAGCCAACTGCAATGTTCCTCTTGTCCATGGCAGGCCAAACCCTCCGAACAACGTTCGTAATAGGCTAACCACGCATCAACGAAATCATAGTCTGGACTTTAGGTACATATCACATGTTACTTTTATTTTTGTTTTTCATCCCAAGCAAGATAAATTTGCACTCAGGGCGGTACATACGTTGCTATCATGTTGCTAGCTGTAATATGGTTTTCACATATTCATAATGAGAGATGGATATCGGGATAGCTAAATAATAAATGTACTCTCATAAGTTATGAACTATTAAATTCACAATATAAAGAGTTAAAAAATTACAATGTAATTTTACAGATCAATGGGAATTCTTTTGCCACCGGTTCCTCAAGCAACCGCCACGACGTTAACGTTGCATCACAGAAATCGGAGCCTGGACTCTGCACTACAACGAATTCCAGAAGTGGATGTAACACCGAGTCCAGAATGCGAAACGGGTCCTGCCCCAACGACTAAAACGGTACCGTCGATAAAGTGTCATAGTCGAGAACGGGAGGATCTCGCCAGTTTAGGCTCTGACGACTCTGGCATCCTTTGCGGTTCTGATAGCGGTTCCAGTGATACAGCCAACGTCACAACCAGGGAATCCAGTGTAGATCATTTGCATAGTCGCGAGAGTCTGGATTCCTCGTTATCGCAAGCTGGTGATATGGATAGTGTGGACGTGGTAGACGGAGACGAAAGTGTCGTGTCAGTTTCTCCCATAGAACTAATACCGAGTGATTCCTTACCGAAAGACTATGAAAACGATGGTGAACGAGTCCCCACCGAACATGAGACTAGTGATCGTTCGCCCAAAGAGTTGCCTAATGGCGATTGCTTGTCCAAAGAATTGCAAAATCGTGATTGCTCATCCAAAGAACCGCGGAACAACCAGACTAATACAGGGACATATCATCAAAACTCCCTCGAAGTGGCTGTCCAGAGGGAACTGGCGGGTGCTGCTATGACATTGTGTTGTGGCACCGGGCAACCGGATGCAGAGACTGTGAAAACACAACCGGAAATACGTAGGCAAGAGACAGCCCAGCCTAAACCCTCCGAAGGATGTTTGCTCAGGTTATTCGAAAGCCAGATCTTCGACATGTCAATGGCGATATCATACCTTTTTAATTCCAAAGAACCAGGAGTTCAGAGTTATCTGGGTAAGTTTTATTCAGGAACTTGAGGCGCCTTTAATGCATACGCAATGCACTTCACTCTCTTTTTGATTTAAGTACGGTCGTACTATATTTTCTGATTTTTTATTATTGCGCTCTTGGATATCGTTTAGAAAGTTAATGCATAATATAAATTGAAATTGCATTGATTTTAATAAATGCATTTTTGATTTTTCGTTACCTATTTCTGTATAATGACTCACTTTCAGGTAATAAGATGTTCAGTTTCCCGGATAACGAGGTGGATTTCTATTTGCCGCAACTGGTTTTAATGTATATACAACTGCATGACGTTACAGAGGTTCTTTATCCGTATCTTGTCCATAGGTAAGGTTGCTCTTTTTTTTTATTATTATCGCGCCTATGACGTGTGCGTATTTTCACTTCAGCTAAATGCATTCTCTCGTTTGGTAAACAGGTGCAGGCAGTCAGCAGATTTCTCTTTAAAATGTGCTTGGCTACTGGATGCGTATAGTTCTGATGCTCATTTGCCATCGAAAAAGAAGTCTCACGGGACCAAATTAAAAAACTTAATTCTCTCAGACGAACTTAGGTAAGTCGTTAACACGATATGAATAAGAATTTAAAAAAATAATTGTATCTAATTGTCAAAACGTAATCTTACACTGTAATAATTCTTTGACGTTAAATTAGATATTTCTTTTATTTTTTTGATAAAGTCTAAAGAGAAAATTGTGAGATCTTAAACTATAAATATTTCTTTGTTATTTTGTATATTATGAAAGTAACGCTCAAGAGAAATTGGCCGATTGTCATAATTCCCACAGTTGGAACTCTCGGCCTGATTTTATTTACCACTATTTTCATGCTGGTACTCACAGATCTTCATTGTCTAATAGCCTTTTTATTTCGTGTTCTAATTTTCGCTTCATTTTGGAAAGCAATACAATTAGAATATTTCATGCGAGTATAGAGAAATCTAGCAGACCCATCTAGTTCCGTGGGTACAAGAATAACATAATTTTCAGGCCAAAGGCAAACGAAGCCATGCGAAAGCAACGGGTCACTGGTTTACATGTACCTACTCCACCTCCATTGCCATCTACCCAAATCGCAACTTCTCCCAATAAGAAAACTCATCAGAGATCTCAATCTGATGCCACTGGTCTCTTCCAAACGTTGCGCCGCAGCCATTCCGGTAGGTCTTTTCATTATTCTCTTTCTTTTTTCATTTAATTTGTCCAACTCATAATTATATCCTCACGTAAGACGTGAATCGTTTCCGAGGACATATCTTAATTGACTACTTGTCCTTTTTCAGGATTAATCAATAAAGTAAGTCTTGGGGACCTGAGTTCCGGTCGAGCTTTCGACAATGGATGTACCTGTTTTGATTCCTGCCAAGGTGTGGTTAACGACTTACGAGGACAGAAGACTGACTGCTTCTGTAATGTAAGAAATGATCATTCTTTGAGGAAAGACATGTCATATAGTCGTGTAACATTGTACAGGGTTATATCTTTGTTCTTTCTTTTCTTTTCTCTTGATTCACTAGGCACCCCGTTTGGTCCCGGAGCTTGAATTTATTCAGGCGCTGATTACTATCGGGAAATTACTCGGAACGATTCCCACAAAGGAAGGCAAAACTGTTCAGCTGGTAGCCGAGCTGAACACCCTCAATCTGAATCTTCCCGCAAGGGTGTGGCTTCCTCTGCATAGTGCAGTGCCGCATCATATAGTCAGAGTCCCGCCCCAGTATGCTGCGGTTCTCAACAGTAAAGACAAGGTAGACATACTGTGTCAGGATTAAAAAATTTTTTAAGATTTTATCAGTGAAAAAATTTGTAAGGAATCGGAGTACCAATTGCGCAATGTTGCTTAACAATTTGCAATTCGTATTTAGGCTCCCTACATAATCTACGTCGAAGTCCTGGAGGTCGAGGACTTGTACACTTCACCAGTGCCGACGAAGATCATGGGAAGCTCACTGAGACACACCAAATCCGAGGAGAATCTGACGGGTGGTGAACAGTCCAATACATCTGAAACTTGTAGCATATCAAATGCGGATAGCCAAGAGACTGCAGTGACACCAGGACTCAGACAGACGCCAATAAAAACTACGTATGTCTTCCCACCTAGAAGTGCGGACGTTGCATTTAATTTTCCCGATGACGATTCTAATGACTGTTGGAGTCAAGAGGACGACGATATTTCGCAACAGGTAAGATTTTCTTTTCTATCAGCGCACGACGGTTTAATTGACATTTCGTTGGAACGCAGTTTGGTCTGTCTAGAGTTCAGTTTAAAGTGTATGTGAATTATTGAGTAAAATGATTTCTCCTTGCAGTATTTACAACTACGTAAACCAAGAGACAGGGACACAATATCGCAGCTGAGTCAGGATTCATCTGACAGTCGCGAGCCGATTTTTGTTCCTGGCGACATAAAAAGGCGGCTCAGCGAAATGGCTGCCACTCCAAGTGCCACGTTCAATCACGATCCAGAAGATCCATCTGCTGCCGTTCTAAAGGAACCCTGGGAGTTGAAGCAGCGACGTATAAGAACCTCCAGTCCCTATGGTCATTTAGCATCTTGGCGACTTCTTGCCGTTATCGTTAAGTGCGGCGATGATCTCAGGCAGGAACTTCTTGCTTCGCAGCTTCTTTCTATGCTGCAGAGGATCTGGCAAGATGAACACGTACCCTTATGGGTGCAGCCTTATAAGTGCGTGTCTTATACTAATGGATTAAATGACTAGTGGAGCACGTGATGTATTTATTGTTATTATTAATTAAATATAATCATCCCTTGTTTTAGGATTCTCTGTCTCTCCAATGACAGTGGATTGATCGAACCTATTCTCAACACGGTATCTCTTCATCAGGTGAAGAAACATTGTCAGCTCACGCTCCTGCAGTACTTTGAAAGAGAATTTGGACCTTCTACGTCGGAGGCTTTTGCTACGGCTCGGAAAAATTTCGTTCAGAGCTGCGCTGCGTATTGCCTCGTCAGTTATCTGATTCAAGTGAAAGATCGTCACAATGGGAACATTCTTTTACATAGCGACGGACATCTTATTCACATTGATTTTGGCTTCATTCTCTCTACCTCGCCACGAAATTTGGGTTTCGAGACTTCACCCTTCAAGCTGACACCTGAATTCGTCGAAGTGATGGGTGGGAGCCAATCAAAAATGTTCCAGGAGTTCAAGAGTCTCATCCTGCAGGGACTCGTTGCAGCACGCAAACACATGGAGAAGATAGTCAACCTTGTTGAGATTATGTTGTCAGGTCGGTGGTCTTAAAAATATTTATACCGATCACCTGCCGATCTCTATCTGACCTGTCCTGTGATCTATTAATTTGAAATTTTCATCCTGCTGCAGGGTCCCAGCTTCCTTGTTTCCGGAGCGGTGGTGCGGCTACTGTTCAAGGTCTTAAAAATCGGTTTCATTTGACTCTGACCGAGGATCAGTTACGTCGTCACGTCGAAGATCTTGTCGAGGGCAGCATCCACTCTTGGTCCACGAAACTTTACGACCGATATCAATACTTTGCCAATGGCACGCTCTAATTCCGATATCAAACTTTCTATCTACGCCGGGCATTGATGTCGTTCTGACATCCTGTGGAACTATGGAATTTATACGTGACACGAATCAGATCCAATGACCTTTGTTTCAATTCCAGTAATGCGGAAATGTACCACGTATATTCCACAAATATGTGTTTACGCTTCGTAGCATTCCACGAGCACAAATCGTTTCCGAAATATGTTGGTAACGTTGAGCCCTGTCAAAGTGTCAAAGCAAGATCAGTTGACACAACGTTGACAAACAAGGTTATTCAATGAATTTCGATTTACGTCCCTCAATGATATTCCTTTGGGTCTAGTAGTCTAGATACGTGAGTGCAGCTTTCGTGGATGCCCAAGTCTTTCATTAATAAATATTATAAAGTTGAGAGCCGTGCGAAAGTTGTCTGTCAAAAGTCAATTTATTAATTGCTAGCCGGGAAAATCCAAACAAATTAATTTTTTACGCATTGTCGTTGCCAGGCTGCTTCAGTTTGTCGCAAGAGAGAAGGGAATAATTTTTTTTTTCCTGTTGAGCAACATCATATTCGGCTACCTGTATGATTGATGCGTGTGGAACAGTGACACCTAAAATGACAATTACAAGTTGGGCTATCATCGGTGCAGACTCTAGTGACATTTATTCAATGTTGAACTGCTGGATCCGTTGTAGCTAATTAACGGAGTAATTTGTTGATGAAGGTGCCTTATACGTAGCAAACGACTTTTGGGTTGAAGTTACGCGAAAAAAGAGAGAAAATGGCAGTGAAGTGAGTGCAAAAGTGTTACGTACCAAAAAAAAAAGAAAGAAATAGGAAAAAAAACAGTGAACGATACAAGGGAGCAGGACAATCTGATAATTTGTAAATACATAAAGTGAATTCCCGTTGGGACGTAGATAGTTTTTGGCAATAAATAACTGTACCATAAAACAAAAGGAATGAAACAATTGAGTCTATTTCAAGTGTGATCTATAAATGAAAGAAAAGAGGAGCAAGTTTTGGTTGACTGTGAAAAAGGAGCGAAAATATGAACTCAATTGGTGACACTAACGGGAGACGAATACTCAAAACTATTTCCTACTATGTATAATTATTAACTATTGATTATAACAAGTCTTAAGCTAATAGTGAAACACTTCTCGAGAGGAATACTATTGAAAGTTTTTACATGTTCTTACTCATTCATTTTTTTTCGTATAGTTATATGTTTAAAAAAATAAATAGCAACAATCGCCAGGGCATCGTAGCTACAGCGTAGTGCGATTATTTAATAGTGTCTATACGATAATTATCTTTATTTCAGCGATTCTATTATCGTAAAGCAAAAGCATTTTGTGTATATATTGCGAGAAAACATTTGGAAATTTATTCTTTAAGAGTCGCGATTATACGAATGTGTAAAGTGAAATCAAAGTCATGGCGAGTTGGCCCAGAATACGAGAGGCCTGGGCCCTCTGACTTCCAAGTGTCTTATCTCTCTCCTACCATAACCGTCTCACGATAGACAGGCAGGCCAGCCAGAAATATATATATATATATATATATATATTGCATAGTATAATAACAATGTACAGATCTCTTCTTTTGAAAATTATTTAAACAATTTCAGTCAATTCTTTGATTTTTAATGCCACTAGGAATGGCAAATTCATTCTCATAATTCATTCGCCATGCATGAAAATTATGTAAAATTTCATGTTAATTCGCCAATTGTATGTAAACAAAAAAATCAACATATTACCTGAAACTATTGGATCGTCTTGTATAGTATATAGGAGGGGCGAGGGGGGAAAGGGAGGGGGAGGGGGCAAAAGGGCAACGGTAATTTATTCATTCGAGTAATTCAATTTCTGGTCTGCCTCGCTCTTTCACCTCATTATGAGCTATTAATAATAATAACAATTAATTAAATAAATACGAAATGCAATTAAATGTATTATTAATTATTACGATTTACCTAAATGATTTACCCTCTTTTCGTCATAGGGTCGTTAGTAGTTTAGAGAAATGTTGAAACTGGACGCGAGGTATAATGGTAGACGAAAAATTAAAAGAAAAGAGATTATTTCTTTGTTAACGATATAATTTAAGGGAAAACTGAGAAAATATAATGACGAGCGAGCAGTTTTACAGCGGAGGCATAGTTTTTGCGCGTGAGAAGATAGTGACTTTTATTGTTGTTGGACATAATCGGACGTGGTCTCGTTAGAGGCGTGAGGGTCTGTATATAAATAAGTAAAAGGAAATATATATATAAAAATGACGAGATATAAAAGTAAAGGCAAGAAGAAACGAGATAGGAAAACGATATGATACTATTTACCTTGAAATAAAAAAAAAAGAAAAGAAAACTGCAAAAAAACTGACGCAGCTTGCTGAAGATTATTATATTATCTATTATATTCCAATGTTAGTACATATATTTTACATCTATTTAATAATTATCGATTATGATTACTATGTCTAATTATCGTACGCATGCTTCAACGTGGAGAATCGTGTTAACTAAATTAAATATATTAGCTCACCGTCGTACGTGACTAAATTATGCGATGACTCTTGTAAGACTGATTGGGTCCTGTCAATTGCCTATGAAAGTAGGGAGTGCAGGACTGATAAATGGAAGTGCTAGCCGCGTTACTTCAGGCTAGACTTGGTCCTCCCGTTGTATTAATTTTAAAGTTAATTAAAAGAAAGAAACGACAGATTTAACGTTTCGGTGCGCGCGAGAGCGCGGGCGATTTGAATGGATTCGATGTGAAATTTTAATGCATTGAGTGACGTATGTGAATGGAGATGAATTAATTAATGCCAGCCGCTGTAGAATAGCTTTGTATTTGGCGACAATAAAATTGTAATTGTGTAATTAGCCTGCTACGATCATTTTCGTTTGGCTGAAAGGCGATGAGGCAAGAATTTTTTTAAATTTAACTTACAACTGTCATGGCGCTGTCTGGCTGTGTGTCACTCACGATGAAACTTTGTTAAATGGCGATACGAACTTAAGACCTTAATAAATAATGCTCTGGCAATTAATTAATTGAACCTTTGATTGATAATTGTACGGAATATTTTGTTTAGTCTGTTCGTTATTTCATTAACAGTTTTTCTCTTGGACTAATGTACCCAGTTCAGGTTTGTTTCAAATAATTTTAATTTTAACAAATAATTTTATGTGATTGCTGTTTTATTTTATTTCATTTTTTTCCATACGAAATTGGTTAACTGTGGTTTTTAAGTAAATTCTTCTTTCTTTTGCTTTTGCTTCGATATCAATATTTTGTTTGCGATCTTTGGTGTTTTACTTGAGTTTATTTATTTTTTTTCTATTTCAGGTATTTTTTGTCTATGTCAAATTTTTCCGCTAGAATCAATTGTAACACTAATGTTAATACCAGGGACGATTGAGATACATTACGAATATTTATTCCAATTATCCAAACTCATTTCTCAACTACTTACGACCGTAATTATCAATACCTGTTATTTATTAAGCGAATGTTAAATTGCAAAGGGACGCTTGAATATATCGTATATATATATCAAAGAAAAATATATTGAATTAATGAATATCGTGGGATGGACATGGCACTTCCTGGTAGATAGAACGAAAATTTAAAACATTCTATGAAAGCTGGATAGAAGTTTAACGAGAAAAACCAACCCCCATATGACCCGTTGATAAAGAATTAAGTAAATAAAGTTTCTTGTGTTGTCAGTTCGTTATTGTATTTTATAAAGCATTCAAATATGTCATCAATAAATAATATCAAAACCGAGAATAATAAAGTTATTTGAATATTAATTAAATTAAAAAGATAGGTACAACTTCGATTAATGAAAAATACTCAGCATTAATGAATGATCGAATGCATTTTTCATTGCACTGTATTCTATACTTTTATTTGTACATTCACTTTTATAGTAATATATTTAATTGACTTAAAACATTAAGTAAATAATTAAGATTATAAATACATGGGTACATCAGTCCTCAGTGGGGTAGGAAAGTACTATTTATGCCTGTCTTATGTACGTCGTCTTATAGATACATTATAAATACCGTAGGTAAAAAGGAAGAGAGAAAAAAAGAAGCATTTAAATATACATATCACAATAAGTCTTGGTTGTTAATACATTTATAGAAATGTTTTTTATATTCTAGAGAGTTGCTGCAGTAAATTTGACGGTAATACTGCCTCCAACTTGTCTAGGACGTAATAAAATGGTAAAGAGAGCCAGGCGAGCATAGCTCGTGCAACAACGCCCATGGTATCAGGATACTGGTGAGTTAAAAGGGCCAATAAAGCCGTAAAGGAACAGAGGCCTGCTGTGAATAAAATGAAAAATGGCAGTTCCTTTTTAGGATAAACGCTCACGTCGTGAAACGAAGGTAACAGCTCCCGATCTGCACATTCTGTGCAGGTTGGATAGGGATAAAATAAATGTCCTCTTTCCAATGGATATGGTAACATTCTGAAAGTACCTTCCCAGGTGCAGTGTAACAAATTGAGAGCACCTTCCATTTGTTTCCAGTGTGATAAATGAAAGAAGGCATAGGCAATGGCTTCGGAGTCACCTCTTTTTAAAACATGCTCCGGAGGCAAGATCAATGGCTTCATTTCTAGTAAATATTTTGGTACGTGAGGATTAAATTCTACAGCTCTGTGAATTGCCTCTACAGCTGTCATCTCTGCTGTGGTCAATCCTCTTTTGCTTGCAATGTCTGGCGAAAATTTATCAGCAACTAATCTCGCCTTTAGTAATGCTGCTGTGTAACAAATTGTCGCTGATTTTGGTAAACTGATGTCGTCGTACTTTGCAAGTACCGCCTGCACGTCGGCGTATGCTTGCATTTCTAGTAAAGCTTCTATCAAATTTTCATGTATGTTTAAAACGTTCATAATGGGTGGTACTTCCTTTGTTAGATCTCTAAACATTTTTACAGCTTCTTTTAATTTGCCTAACTTCCTTGCACACATTGCTAATCTTCTTTTAATATAAATAAGTACATTTGTGTCTCTCCTGTGTATCGCCTCTGCCACAGATCCTTGGTGCTGAGTATTTTGAGATTTTCTATAATTGTTTTCTGCTACTTTTAGAGCCTGTTTCAATATCTTCTCTGCTTCTTGGATGGTTGTTGCTTCTTCCTCGGCTAGGAGGATATAAGCAGGTGCACAATCTGGATTTCGTTCCAGTGCACTGTGTGCAGCTTTTATTCGTACTACTGGATTTCTCTCTCTCCATGCCGTTTGCATTATTTCATACTCTGCCTTACCCGTATCACCTTCGCATGTAAAAAACGTTTGATGATCCTGGGCTGACAGATTCATATCATAATAAGTCAGAGGTTCCTTGTTCGTAGCCCAGTAAAATCGTTGATATTCTGCTCCTCGAAATAGGTTTATAGGATTGCGCCATACTTTACATTCAGGGACGTTTTGCTGATTAGAAGAATTCGAACTATTTAAATTTGAATTATTCCCATCTCCTCCACCATCACCTCCTCCGATCCATGGTGATATGTGATTGAGAGATACTTGCTCGATGAAGGATGTACCATACTTCCTAAAGTACCACCACTCAAATATCAATATTAATCCAGAGATCAAGGACGAGGTTCCCGTTAGAGCAACATAAAATTTCGGTGTCAAAGTGCTTAGGAACATTGTAGAGTCCCACATACTTGTAAATAAGAGAGCCATTTAAGAAACAGTTGCTATGCTGAGGTTACTGTACCAATTGAACCTCGAAACGTCAGATACAAATTTACACGAATTATCACAGAACTCAGTATAATATATATTGCTTATCGTCTTATCTTTACTTTATAATCTTTTTATTCTCTTTTGTTACTCATTCGAAAATTTCGATCCTTTTATGTATTTTAATACTTTTTGTCAGATTGTTTTCATTCAGACTGAATGATGCTACATACGCTACATCTGGCGGATAAAAAAGAACCTTACAATCAGATCCACGAATATCAGGCATAGTTATCTATATATACTCGACCAATCAAAAACGTGGGTATAGTTCGACGGCCCTCCGCTCAGGTGGCGCGTCGACGCCCAAATAAAATTGGTTTCAAGAAAATGGGTCAACTGGGGTACGATTTGAGAGTCGACTCTAATGTTATTCTATCCTCTTCATAATAATAATAATAAAAAGAGACGCAATGTTTCCGAATTACCTCAAGATTTCTGAACGTACCCCCACTCATCTCTGATCCCTTCTTGGAACATTGTTAGGAACAGTTACGAATGTGCATTTACCCTACAGGCAGTGTATACACTCTATCAGAATTCTGTCAACCCAATCTAGAAATTATTTCCTTTTTCTATTTCAATCTTTCTTTGAATTGAATAAGAAAAATACGTTCAACTGTTGCAAAATTAGAGAATTGCACGACTTACGTATTTCTCTCTTCCTTTCAATCAAGACCATGTCGAAGCTTTCAGAGAATAATGCGTTTTGAAACACATCCGCCGCCAGTGGCGTAAATCTAAACTATTGCCTATATTGCAATACTCCAACCTTTGCCTAATTTACTCAAGAGTCGCAAAATTGGAGCTTATAGCCCATAGATGAGTCCATTGCTTCATATCGTGTCTTTTCGGATACTCCGCGTTTCTAGAAATAAAAATCCACTATAGGAACCAAATCCTTCGATTGTTAAAAAAAATCATACCACTCCATTTTATACTGGTACCATCCATAGTATACAGTGGTACACGTAATGGCTCTCCCTTTCTGCCAGGGCTTCGCAAGTAATTAATACTTTTCCTTTCCTTGCTTTTTTTGCTGGCTTTACTTTAAATCTGACTCTGAAAATATTTTGCTCATGAGCTTAGGTTCATGAATTCACTATAGTCCACTGTTATTGGGACACTTGGATTACCTACAACGAATGCGCCTCAACGTAAGGCAACTTCAAACTATAAATGTAAGTTAAAATATCATTCCGCTTCAGGAATATTAATCTAATAAACAATTAAATTAATTTGCGTATTTCCACAATAATATTCTATTGTGGAACTGCTCACAGAACTTATGGACACAATAATATATAAGTACCCGCAATAGGAAGCCAGTCAAAGTTACCAGTCACATCCACTTCAGTACAAGAATGAGCTGCAGGGATAAGATGTACCGGTATGAAGTAACATTACTTCAATGGATGACACGGTACTTTAATAATTTTTTAATTACGATAAATAGTCTATTAATATGCTTTAAATTTAATTGTAACAAATATTCATATCAAAGCTCAGACTTCCATTAGAAGACATTTTGATGGAAAAAAAAATATTACGTACCATCTCACCTATTCGTTATCAGTATAATTTGATGAGATTAAATAAAAAGATGCATGTACCTGATCTGAAAAATAATGACAGTCTACAATCAAGAACCGGGTAGCTCAATAAGATCCAGTACCGGTTAAAAAGAAGAAAATCAACTAGTTCCTTCTTTCATTCCGCGGTGGTGTCTAAGGCGAATGATTAGATAAGCTTCGGTTCATAGTGCGTCTGAGATGCAGACCTCATAAGAGACCGAGATTCCCGAGAACCGGCCTCAGTTTACGTCGCGTGTGCATTACCAGCAAATGTGCGTACCTCACCCTGGGTGAAGGCAACGTCCCTATGTGAGTGTTGTGACTGTGTTACAATATATTAATTAATAGTCATACCTGTCAAGTGCGAGTAATAGTTCATATGAACGCGGCCGAAGCTGAAGGATTCTATTTCAAATAGATTGGAAGAACTTGGTCCAGAGATCATCCCAAGCCTCAACTCGGACTTCCATCTCCAAGAACGTACTTCAAAGAGCCGCTATGTCTTCCTGAACAAAATTCTGCACGAGGTATGAACAGTGGGACGATAACTTCAAAGGTTGCTCAACGTCCATCTTCATTGAGGATCTTTTGCTTGTAATTGATAGATAAAGAAGAACAGACAAAGGATCTGTGAAGTTGAGAAAGTCCCAAGTGAGGTCCTCCGGTGAGGAAAATGCCAGCTTGTGGCAGTGAGAGCTTCTCTAGGATGTGGCCTTCGAGCCCTCCGACATCAAGGAGCAACAGTGCTTCACCACTCTTGCCAGACTCACCCATGTCTATTTCACCACCTTACATGTCACCGACGTCAACTCTGAAAAGATCCACTTCGAACGTCTCGAATATCTCAAATGCCTCAAACGTCTCTTACTCGTCGAACAATTCAACGGCTCCTACCGTGATATTTTCACCAAGACGACAGCAGCAACATCAGCAACCCTTGCAAGAGCATATGCTAAGTCATGGACAACAACAAAGTAATCAAGGAACATTGCTAATAAGGATCATCACCTGGTACATGGGACTAATAGCTGGAGCATTTCGTGGCATTTATAATACTATGATTTGTATCGTATGGGCACCAGCATTATGGGCCTCAGCCTGGCTCTGTGCCTTCTGGGTGATCCTGCAACTTCCTTTAACTGCTCTGAAGTGGCTCATCACTGTTCTCCATACACCAGCTTCGGAACGTGCCAGGAACAAGAGGTGTGTCCTCATCAGCGGAGGTAGCACCGTCCAGGCAGTTCATCTGGCAAGGAATTTTTATAAGGCAGGCGCTAGGGTTGTCGTTTGCGAGATAGAAGGGCTCTTTGGACTTGCACGATTCTCCACAGCCTGTTCGAAGTTCTATACTGTTCCTAGACCTGGTCCTAACAGGGCAGCGGAGTACGTGAAAGCTCTGAAAGATATAGTTCAAAAAGAAAGAGCTGTCTATTATATACCTGTCAGTGCTACCAACACAGCCTATTACGATGCTCTAGCTAAACCCCATTTAGAAATAATAGGGTGCGAGTGCTTTGTTCCTGGAACTAGTGAAGTAACGGCCCTGGACGATCCCTTAGAACTATTAAGAAGATGTCGAGCAGTGGGACTTCACACACCGTCCCACTTCGTTCTGAGATCCGTGGAAGACGTGTCCAGGCTCTACGAGAGAGGAAACGTTAGAACCGGTAGGCATATGATGCTGGCAGCTGGACCAGCCGGGATGAGAGAACATACAAAAGTTCTTCTACCACCTACAATAAGAGAATTCAGAAATCAACATGAGATCAGCGACAGACATCCTTGGGTAGTAATTCGTGATCCTGGCGGTAGCCATTTCCTCACCTGCACCACAGTCAAGGATAGCCGTGTAGTAGCCAACGTGACCTGTCGCGTGGATGAGAGTCGAGGACTCATCCCTGAAGATCGTCCAGACGTCAGTCAATGGCTTGAGAGGTTTTTCACTAGGTCCTTCGGAGCCAGGATCAATGGCCACCTCAGCTTCAGGCTAGCCCTGTCCGAAGAAAGTGGCGAGCTGGTCTCCATAGGGTGCAGAGTAGGGGTAGCTCTACCTTACATTTGTTACACCAGCGTTCATCCCCGTTTAGTTTGGCGACCTTGTAGACATTTCTCAAGACAAAATTCAGGAGCCTTGATCGCTGATAATAGGTACTTCTTACACGATGCCGTCGCCACCGCCTTGAAGAGGCCGTCGGTCGACACTGCTGTTCATCTCCTGGGTACCGTCCTTGACAAACGGGAAGCCTTATTTGTCTACTGGGATCCTCTACCCTATTGCGCCTATTATCATCTTCAGCTACCCTTCAGACACATAGCTGGCATCATAAGGGCCCAGCCAGCTCAACATAGGCCACCCCTAGCACCAATGCAGTAAAGAAGTGTACTATATTTATTCAAGTTTTGATAACGATAACAGACACTGACAATAAGGTGAAGTGCCATGAGATAATAACAGCGTTTAACGCCGATAGAACTTTACCCGACGATTGTTTTCCCCCAAAATATCCAAATAACGTTAATTCATCCTTATTAACCAAGTCACACGAGCAATGGCGATACCTTTGACAATAAACGTTCCTGTCTTCGGCGTAGACTAGTTTAGACGCATCGCACTCTATAGATTAATATTGACTATATAACATATGTAAATAGATACACGATTACATTATCTTGTTTTAAAAAAAAAAATACTTTAACCATAGATGCACGAGAGAGAGTTTAAATATTTTACTTTTCATCACGGTAATTCTCGTGTAATATTTATGCATCGAGTTATCCTCCATTCATAAGTCATTCCAACATTCCTTTATACTTAATCTACATCAGTAGTAAGACCGCATTGCTAAGTATATCTTTTATATTAGCACGAGACAGGGAAACACAAAAATTAATTATTTAACCGTTCTCCAGAGTTTATTTAAAAAAAAAAAAAACGCGCGTCTTTTGCCTACAAATTTCTCCGCGTGAAATTTCGTAGTTTCTAACGTCTTTAATAACGTCTTGTGAAATGAATGTATAAGTAACGAATAGATCTGTACAAATTATTTATAATCGAATGTTAATGCGGACATTATGTGCCATAAATTAATTCCTAAGACTCTATCATAATTTTATTTATAATAGACTCGTGCAGCATATTTATAGTATTTTATATTAATAAGCAGCATTCAATGTACGATGTATTGTGATGGCTCCAAAGGATCTAATTCATTATAAAAAAAAAACCTCCAATTAATTATAATAAATCAAACATTCTTACATCATCTATACTTATTCCGCACGAATTACCAGACCAAAGACCACGTTGCGATACCAAATGTTACATTGCGTAAGGCAATGACGTCACTAAACATAAATGCTACCTCCAAACTAATATTTCTAAGATATCCATCAAGGAAGGATGATATATACTGCACATTTTTCAATTATACTGCAACAACGTTTCTTTCAGAAATAAATCATTCTTTTTCTTTCGTACTATTCTCCGCGGCCCTTGTTTCTATTTTTGTACGTGGTTCGGTTCTGCTTGGTTTTTAATTCAGAATCTTCCAATTTATCCTTGTATCGTTCATACCGTATTTCACATCTGTGTACGTACTGATGTTCACACGTGTCATAATCTCAGTGTTGGTAAACCTGCAAACAATATCTGCTTACTAGAGAGATGGATGGATGACCCGGGACTGCTCGGACTTTGACAGCCCGGGGTCGTCTGACAGCGATGCGCGCAGTTAATATTATCACCTCTTTCTCTTCTCGCACTCCAATCTCCCGGACACAGCAGCAAATTATTGATTAGGTGTCCACAGCTCGGTATTCATTACTATCATTCTCAAATACTCAATAGTACAGAATGTATGTATTTACAGATTTCATATACGAATCTCTCTGACGATCCTTCAAGAAAGGATCTCCAGCAAGGCTTACATTAATTCCTGAGTGTCTCCTGTCAAGGCTGAAAGAAAATCACGAAATAGAAATGTTTGGATAGAATTTCAAGAAATTAATTATAAAAATGTATAGGTAAATACCAGTGGCCTTATCAAAGTGAACATGAGAATCGTTTTCAATGACTATTTTTTTTTTTTTTTCATTCATTGTCATTGACACGTATCTCCACGCGTTCCAAGCATGACGAATATCGAGTGGAAATACACGAAACCGTTTGGACTTGTGATAATTTTTTGCATCCGTCTAACGCAAGATTAATTATTAAGCTTCGATACTTTTGAACTGATTCGTCGCCAGTCTTGAGGATTTAGTCGGTTTTTTTGTTACCGTGTGCACCCGTCTTTAAGATTCAGGGATGCCAACAGCGCTTACGCGAGTCTCATTTGAATGTCACTCTCAATATTCGTTAACCATTGGAATGAAAAAAAAATGTCTCTATGAATCTCGGGGACTCTGGAATAAAATAAATAACGCATTCTTATCATGCAATAATATTGAAATGCAGTCCCTTGACGACCGAGTGAAATAAATCGATAAGCAAGGTATCCCCCATAACCTTTTTTCTTCTTCACCCCTTTTCAAGTAACCACGCAAGATCTATGTACGTGCGTTTCTCCTCGTTCTCCACATAATTGGATGCTTAAGTAATCATAGAAGCATTTTAACGATAATGCTTTCCTTCAACGTTTTCATTTAAAGGAATGACTGGCAACCCCAATTGTTCGTACGACGAATGTCGCGTTTACTCAGTAACTTTATAAGCAGTCTGATTATAAGTATCTGTTGGATTTCTTATCGGGCGATTTCTCGGAGGTTGAAAATTGTAACTTGAGATTGTCAGTCCTTACAAAGGGAATCCCTAGTGTTAAGAGGAGGTAAATGCATTATCTTTGAATAGCGAGTACCACGTGGATCCAGGTACAGCATTGTGGGAAAGAGAGCAGCTGACGTGAATACCGATAGTCTAGTCACTGGTAACTACTTATTTGATGGCTACCTGGTATTAACTATTAACCTGTGAGTTTCGATATTCTTTGCTCCTGTTCATTTGGACTTTACGTACAGTTACATTTTTGCATGGTCTATAGTTATTAGGAAACAAGATAATTCAATGTTAGACGTAACGCATGAACGTAATAAATAAATAAATATAGAAAGAAAGTCTAATCTTTGATTGTTCCTTATGCGATCTTCGGACTCTAATATAATTTCCAAATGGCTATAATCTATTTATAGTGAATGCATTGAGTACATATATATATATATATATATAAAAGTGGGTCTTCATTAATGATACACAAATTATGTGTATGTAAAGTGCAAACGAATTCATCATTACGATAAGGGGACGTGTCAGTTCGCATAAACAGAATCAATATATCCACCGGGTGTGATAGCCTAAACCCACGCTCCTCGTAGAGGCCAAGGTTGTCTCGTTTTAAATGCTAGTTACATTTATCAGGAATATTAAAGTAGAATGAGAAAGAAAATCAACAAGCTCAATAGTATTAATCCCTATGTTCAACAGTGCACCACTGGAATAGTAGAGATACGAATAATTACTTATAACGGGGAATCCCCAATTTTTTCCAATCTATTAACATGCAGCTATCTCGCTACGTTATTATAACCAATGTGTCGTTTGGTGCATTTTCCCAATGTTGAACAGCTCAGAATACCGATACGTGCGAATGCAAATATCAGTGCCGGCTTTTGCATAGAGATTCGTATAAATTAGTGAAAATGTGGTCCAGAATGATAAAAGATACCGCATTGGATTCTGGAGAAAGATTCGTGGGATGTAAGCATTTTTTTTTCTATAGTGCCCAATCAATGCTCTAAGAGTGTGCTCTCTGTATAAATTATAGAGGGGACTAGTATCGCTTCTATTAATATATTGTTGTTGGCGGGACACGAAGCACAGACGATAAAATTGTTTTCAACGCCTGGTGCTAGTAAGAATTCAACATTTATTGTATCGCTGTCCGCTGTATCTTTTGGTTCTTAGTTCACAGTCGCTCCGCTCGTGTCCGTCCTTCACTCTTCCGTCACTTCCTCTTCATCATTAGTTTCCTATCTGCTTCATTCGCTCATGCGGAGTCTTCCTCTTCGTCTCTCGTCACATATCACTCATGACTATGTAATTCTCTGAGAATGTCTCTGCACGCTGCTACCGTGCCACATGTGTCCACATGTGTAGTTCTCCTCGTCAACATCGTCTTCAGGAATTATTATGAGGAGTGTTGACGACAACAGGACTAAGAGCTCATATGGGAATACGAAGTCCAAAGTTCACTCAGACTCGGGACTTACCAGGTAGGGATGGAGTCTGCTTATTTCTTGGAAAATTATTTAATCTCTCCACAAAGAGAAAAAAAGAAGCATCATGCAGTGCGGTAGACTACGTAGCCTCGTGATAGATAAAAATTCCAAGAATAATTATGTGAGCCATGTCTGAGAATGCATAATTGAATTTATAATAATTCTGTTTACGTGTAGTGTATTGGTCGTACTTTATTGTGTTATTTAATGAATGACTTACGGTTTTATTATCGTTTGCTTTCTTAAAGGAAACTGATGCTGAGTGTAGACCAACCAGAGTCCTTGTGTTTCTACCATAGGAATTAATGTAAATCAAATAGACAGAAAAATCTGCAAGCAATACAATAGTCTTGAAAAACTGTGCATATTATATGAAT
>JARQSV010000045.1:217667-303568 GCA_030142285.1 Calameuta idolon | reverse complement strand
ATCTTTGTATAACATTAGTTTGTTATGTTTATATGTTCCACGTGTGTCAGTAGGATTCTAAGCTATCGAACGCATAGTTAATACAATACAGACGAGAATTATTTTACAAAAATTACGGGCAATACCAAAAATTCATCATTGCAAAATGTTTACATTAAATTGTCACGATAATCAGTCAGAGGCCTTGGGGCACGTTGATATCTTAGGTCCAAATTAACGTTATCGATTGACGTGCACACGATGATTTCAGTAACTAATAATCGCATAATGGCGTAACGATGTTAAAGAAATTGATAGAATATCACGAGGCTCTTAGCTGTATTGCATTCCCAAAAAGATCTTTAAGCGAGTGATATTGTCAATAAAAAAAATATCTATATAATGAGCTGCCAGTCTTGATTTTTTCGAGCTTGTTAACATCGTCGTATATCAATCAGACGAGCGAAATTTGCTTTACACGGAGGGGCCATCTTCATACGAATCTAAATATAAATAAGACCCCTCGATCGTAGAACTGATGTCGCTACTTTGACTGTACATCTAGTAATGAGCTTCTGTATGTAAGAAAAATAATCTCACTCCATGAGCTTTAACCTCTGAGACTTTTTACACGAATTGGAAAGTTATTGATTAGAATTTCACGAAAACATTCCGCATTCCACTGACATTTCGTGTAATCGATGATAATACGTGTCAGGAAGCTTAATGTTTTTTTTTTGAGGTTATGATTACGTATTGATATCAGTCATAATATCGGTTAACCAATCGACGTCAATATTCCCTTAATTGCATCACGTGTCTGTCGCAGATCGGGATGAACGTTGACCGCCGTAATTTCCGGAGATTGAAAACGCTGACTTCGTCTCGTCTGGTAGACTTTGCACCGAGACTTAACAGACTTGTGAACTCTAGTGCAGGCACGTACACTCGTTCATCCACGCACTTCATATAAACTCTGAGAAGCTTATCAGTGCCTCTTTCCTGACAGGCCCTATTGATATTATTTTGTGTAACTTTCATTGCTTTTTTATTTTACTATTTTGTTTCAGACCTTTAGTTAAATAATGTAAAAGCAATTTTGTAGAATAGGTGTGCAGTGTGATACTCTATTTGTTCAGAGTGCTTCTGTCTTTTGTCGTGTGCGAAGAGCCCCTGTCGGTCTTGTTATGTCTACCTAAATATTGATACTTTTCGAGGAGCTGAATATAGTGTGAAATCTTATATTTTAATTTTTAACGATTTTAGATCCACAGACGGATTTTATATTCGGGAGTGAAAGAGGGAATGAATTTAATTTTAAATTGAAAATACGTGAAAGTCTAATTATAGTCAGACCATTGATCACTGTTATCAGACTTAGAAGCCATGGGATGCTTTCATGCAATTTGTCATTGCATGGTCAAGGACAATGTTAGGATTCAAGTTTTTGAAGGTATGTAACCCTGAAGATGGTTAGTGGGAATTCTCTCACGCCATGGTCACAATTGTATGAAAATAGTGCATGTGTGTCTACCTCCTTTTGTTTTCATTGGATTTAATCGATATGACGTTAGAGCCTTATTGCTGCTTAATGACACTTTGATTTAAAAATTTTTGTTCTCTTGTATAACTAAAATATATGGTAAGCTTAAATTATTGTCTGATTCATATTTTGTTGAATTTAGGTTAACGATATTTTTTTAGGTTATTGCATGTGCTGTTTACCCGTTAGAACTGTAGACGGGATCCAGACAAAATGAATGACTTGTCAATTCCGCTGACAAAGAGTACTTTTTACTGTTGTACTTTGACTTGTGATATTTCATACTCGGATAATGACGTTGATACTTAATTAGAGGTCGTTGAATGAGATTATTGAATCCGGATGTAATTTTGGTTGATAAAGCCCTTCTACGAATAGAAAAGCTTTTGGAGGGGTCAGCTTCCAAGACGGTACATTTAACTCATGGAACAATTGCAGAAAGTATAGAACCACCTTTAGAAAAAAAAAAAAAAAATGATAATTACAGTGAGACAAGATTAATTTTAAAAAATTTAATTTTATATTTCTCTACCTTTAAATTTTGGATTTTATTCTAATCCATATCCAAATTTTGTTCATAAATACTAAATCTGTTTGCGTTGCATATCCTTACACTTATTTCTTATATTTTACAGAATTGTATTAATTTGACAATCTGTAATGCACCATGCCATTTATCAACCAGCCGGATAAGGGAGCCGTCTAGTGACCTGCAACTTAATAGCTACAAATATATATGCACATGTATATATATATATTAAAAGATACGAAATTCCGGTTCAAACCAGTTCATTGCACACTGGTACAGATTACTCCGGCTCAAATTCCACAACCATTAGTTCTTAACGAAACGCTTAACAATTTGTCACGTTTAATATAAATTATGTAAATTATTATAGGTTCCAAAGTCTACTCGACAAGCTTCTGAATGTATTGGGTGAATTACTGTCGTCCAAGATACTCAGCCTGACCTAGACAAACAGAGGGGCAGACTGGCAGAATGAGATAATAAAATTTTCCATTGAGCTAACAAGTAAATATAAAATTAGGTATAACAGCTGTGCAAAAATTATAATTTCTTGATAATTTCCTCTCCACCCTTATGATAAACCAATGACTGTATAATTCTACGAAGTTGTACGTTTATCTCAATACAATTACTATCCAGGTGTGAATTTCCCATGTATAACGACCGTTCGCATGCAATCATTAAATTAATTGTCGTACAGATTCACAGCATAAGTCTATGTATATTCGATTATAAGTTAAGAACCAGACATCCGACTTGTCCGTACAAGGTTCGTTGAACCGTACTGATTTTATTAGAATATGAATAGCCAATATACCATGAAAACAGGCCTGACTAAATCGTCAAAGTTTTAATTAGTTTTCAGCTCACTTCTTCATCAGCCAAAAAACTTTCTCTGGTTTTCGAGATTTTCATCAAGAGATGCGATCAAAATCATCCCATATAGCATTCCTACAGATTTCTTAAAATTAACCCTAAACCCCCAAGCTTACAAGTGCCTATAGATACCTAATATTCAGCAGAGTCAAGGTGATCAATAATCAATACCAAAATCATTATAAATCCTACTAGTATCATTACCACCTCAATCTCATTTAAACCCTTTCGTTTAAGGTATCAAGTTTCTCCCATACCTATCTGCTTCCGGAACAACGTTGTCGAAACTCTAGGGGTAACATTATCGTTTCACCCTGAAGAAACTTCTTACACGATTACACTCGGGGTATCCCGTTGCCAAGCTAAGGAAGTCATACAAGCTTTTCGGATAGTATTTGGGAATATATCCTCGTATCGTACAATGTTATATCGATTGGTGCCATTCAGTACCAGGTGTTGGTTTCTACTGGTTCTCCTTCTACTTCCTCAAGCCACCCTTGCAGTCTCCACCAAGCCCCTATCCTTATACTTCAGAGCTTAGCACCTACCACAAGGTGGTGCTGCTGCTTACATCCTCAGGAGAAGTTACCTCTGAAAAGACACGCACTTCAGTATCCTCTCGGTATATTGTGAAACAGATACCTTCAATTCGTATTACTTCAGGATCTACATGTCGTGCACACGTGGACACTTCAGGTACCTTGAGATCTTAATTATTCTTATCGGTAAGGCAGATTCCACGCTATCCGATTGTCCTAGGTTGTCAATCAGGTTACCGTGTTTTTATCACATCCGTACCTATATATAATATTGAATATTAATATTGAATCTATATACATATTATTACCCGTTTAATAGATTCCTATGCTTTTTTTTATCTGCTTTTACTCGCCATTGATCCTAAACACATAGAAACTTTGTTAGAGGTTAGTGAGTCTCCTATCACTGAGAGGTCTTTGATCAACTGAATATCTTTTGTATAATTTTAATAAAGTTTGTGGAATGATAAATTTTCTATTCTTATTTATCTGCCTTTTTCAAATATTTACAATTGGCTCTCGTAAGATCGCTCAGAATCCTTCGGATTCTGATTCTAAAATAAACTGGTTACAGTTATACTGGCATGACTAAAAATATCATTCCTACAAACAATACTACTTGCGTGTTATTCTTGTGCACGATGAAAATATCGTTTACTGTGTGATAACGTTGTGTTGGCTTTATGATAAATCTTTAAGACTGCTCCCGTATCCCACATCGGATATGCTCGAGGGGTGATTCTTTTGGCGTAATGACGATAACACGATATATAATGACATTTCTGAAATAAACAATGGATTTTAATAAAGATTTAATGGCGGTATTGCATATACATAGGTACATATTAATAAAGATATATATTTTGTTTGAAGTTCAGAGCTGTGACAAGGATTCGAATTATCGGATAATAAAATTCTATGTGATTTGATTGATTGAATATTGTTTTGAAGAATCTGATTTCACTGGACGCAAATCTTTTTTTCCCCTTTACCTTTGTAATTAGGTATTTTATTTTAGATAAAAATTGACCTCATAATATTTCGGGTTAATCACTGACCCCTGATGATAGTTTAGATTAAACACGGGACCTTACAGTGGTTCAAACTGATAATGAACTGAAATGAATAATAGCAAGCTGAGTGTAATAATATCTAATTGATAATATATTATTAACATGACCTACGTTATAGATTGTAGAGCCGAATAGAAGATTTGAAGTCAAATTGAAGTCACTCGGATAATTTTTGGTTGTATTTTTATTTGAAATTATTTTGCCAACTCTTAGGATTGAGGATGAAATAATTGAAAATGTTTTGTGTGGCTGACCTGGCAAGGTAACTTTATGATCCAGTTAATTCTTCTAGTGAGAATAAGTTTGATACTTTGATGGTATAGCTTTTGTCGTTTTGGACGATAGTTTTGGAAAGCACTAAACCGTCAGGAAGATCGTTTTTACTTTAGTAATTTTTCTGTAAAGGCGAATGCAGCTTTTTTTCTCACGCAAGACACCGCCAGTCACGGGTTGGCCACCCCTTCCTGTCGTTGGGAACTTCCTTCTTCCTTCTTCGATTCTTTCGCAATATTTCTTTCAACTGTAGACACGGGAGACGACCTGCGTGTCGTTCTTTCTGTAGAAGTACGAACTTGTTTTATCAATAACATCGTAAAGTTTCTAGTTCACACGAAAATTTTGTTACAGAACTGAAAGCCGTGTATTTACGAATACAATTATGTACGAGAAGAAACTAATCACTGACAAGGAACTGATAACTTTATGATAATAAAATCATCCTGAAACTCGTAGATCGTAATTCTTTTATTTTTTTATCAAGTATCAAATTGTTGATAATTTTCGATCAATCTCAGTGAGAAAATAAAATAATGTTCCCTCAACGCAATTAAAGGATAACATGGCTCCAAATTTGTCCAATTTATAAAGTCGAGTTTAAGATTCGTCATTGCACAAATAATCGTCAGTCTTAAAATCGTTATTTAAAATTTCTTATGTAAAGTATTATAGATTTAACTTTAAACGAATTTTGTTTTATAGTGTCTGAATCAAACTGGCCTATCATATCTTAAACTGTTTTTCATTTGAAGATGTTTCGCGGCGTTATTTGCTCTCTAATAGATAGGATAAGATTCTAAATACATCCCATTAATCATTATAAAAAGGAAAAATAGCATTCTCTTTTTTTTTTGAAATACATTACGTGAACACAGCCATTTTAATATGATTATGTACTTATGTCTCTGTCGTGAAAGCAAAGCTTAGTAATAATTGCTTTGACGGTGATGATGTTTTTCATTTTTATTGTGAACAAAGCAGATTATTATTACTTACAATCTTTTTGTATCATTATTTTAGGCGCTACCCAAGGGTCCCTCTCATTTGACGTTACGAGGACAGATGGAGAGGCGGCGGCCACCGTTTCTCAGAGGCTCAGCCAAAGGCAAAGAGGTATTAATGGGTTTTGGTGCCCCATAAATTCAATTGTCTGACGCTGTTGAATGGATCGAATGCTTTATGGGATTTCTTTTCCTTTATATTTTTTTTGACTTTATTTAAATTAATCGATTTGCATTAAGGTAATCTATAATTATGGGCTTTTGGTAGAGTTCAAAACTCCGGAACCAATTACGGCTGACATCTGTCACTCTGAGTTACCCTATGAGTGAATGTATGAACAAGTGTATCTTATGGGATATGCCATGTTTTGTTAAATCTCTAATTGAATTCTGTACATATTTTTAGTGTTTTGCTGTTTTATTTATAAATTTATACTTTATTGTGGATATTTTGTATGTGGTACTTCATAGAAGATAATTTTATAACCTACAATGGAGTTCCATAAATGAGATATAATACCTGTAATTAAAATATTTGAATGTAGCTTACAAATAGAATTTGTTATGTTGAAAATATTTTGATGATTGTGACTTGCTTATGATGAAGTTTTCTGATTTTGCTTGCACATGAACTACTTTTATCTAATGTTTTGTTAATAAATTTCATAATATTTCTTATCGTACAATCATTTTTATTTGTGTATTACTCAGCTTGACCCATAAAAGATCATGGATTATTACATAAAGTGCTTAAGCAGATGTTATGATGCGCATCATAATTTTATGACAATTCTTTGATATTCATCTTCCATGAGACAAAGGTATATCTGTTTATTTATGTTGATAGCAAATGAATTATTGTTTTTAATATTGTCATTCTGTATAATAATATTCATATATTTTCTGAAACATGTAATTGCACTTAAATTTTAGCCAGCGAGAAGCGGAAGTAGTAAAATGGAGTCTGGACAAAGTGGGACCATGGGTAGTGCCAGTGGAGACAGAGGAAGCGATGAAGATCTCTCTCCGGATGCACTTGTAAGACAGAACTATGAATTACGACACCGTCTGGAAGAAGAAGCAGCTAGTTACAAAAGACGACTGGATACATATCGCCAAGCTCAACAGCACCAAGCAGCCTTGGTCTCTCGTTTACAAGCAAAAGTAAGTTTAATGGATACATCTTTATTGCACCATATTTTAACTTCCGTGTCTTTCATGATATTTATTATTAATTGCATTGTTAGGTTTTGCAGTACAAGCAGAGATGCTCCGAGTTAGAAAACCAAATGGTGGAATCTTTACCTGGTGAAACTGGTAGGGGTGTGACTGCACCAGCTCAAGGAACCTCAGCTTTGGATGCAGCACATCAAACACTACGTGAATTACGAGAAGAACAAATTCAGGATTTAGAAACTGCCTTGAAAAAACTTGCAGAAGAACGGAGAAGGTCACTTAATTGTCTACAGTGTCAAATAATAAAGTCTTTTCGCGCTTGTACTTGAAGAAAAGATGCTAAAAACTATCTTTACAAAATTTCAGATGTGAGAAGCTCTTACAGCTGAACACTTCACTCAAAGATCAGCTTGAGGAATGTCACCAAACGAATGAGCTTCTCACGAATGATCTGCAAAAATTGAGTAATGACTGGGATACTTTACGTGATGAAATGACAGTTAAGGAAGATGAATGGAAGGAAGAAGAACAAGCTTTCAACGAGTACTATACATCTGAGCACAATCGCCTCCTAAATCTATGGCGCGACGTGGTATCTGTTAAAAGGTTGTTTTCAGAAACTAAATCTGCAACGGAAAGGGATCTATCCAAGCTTCGAAATAAAATTATATCCACATCCAATGATATGGCCACAGCTTGCAGCAGCGTAAACTTTGCAATGAAAATGCAAGCCAGTGCTATACAACAACCCACTGTATGTTACTCATTAATCATATCCTGAATAATACAAACCTTAAATTTATTTAATAACCATTCATGAACACCTAGGTATCTCAGCAATTCCAACAGGCTCAAGCAACGTCCGACATGAAAGCAGAAATAACAACTCTGAAGCAGCAATTCGATGTAGCTCAAAATGAAATTCGTCTAAAGGAGGATAGGATTAATCAACTGATACGAGAAGTTCATACCTTGGTAAAATAATAAATTACTCAATAATAATTCCTTGTGGTGTTCATCATCCACCAACTATATGGCTTCATCACAGGAAGAAAGATGCGCTGAAGCAGAGGCTGGCATGGGACAAGTTACTCGTATGCAAGAAGATGTTGAAATATTACAGTCTGCTTTAAGAGACATAGCGCATGCCGTTATACAAGATGCCGAGTCTCGAGACATTGAAAATACTCAGCCACCGCCACACATACATTTGTCTCCGAGTGCTCCTGTTCCTCAAAGATCACCTAAGAGAGGAACAAGAATCAATACGACCCCAGCCTTCGCTGAGAGCACAATCAGTGCTGTTCAGGCAGCTTTGCATAAATATCAACTGACAATACATGAGCTTCAAGTGAGACCCAGTTTTGAATTATACGTATTACTTTAATTTTTGTATGACTTTTAATAGTTGCAATCTCTTATTATGATGTTTTCTTAGGTAAAATTGCAAACTAACAAAGAGCAGTTAACGATTACACGTAAACAGTGCGAGAACGCTGAAGAAAATTCACAAAATCTCGAAGACAAACTTGGGGAACTTACTGCACAATTGGATGCATCGCGCTCACAATGTGCTCAACTCTTGCAAGAGAAGGAGATGCTTCAAAAAAGTTTGGATAATCTCCGTGCGGAAAAGAATGCACTTGATAAGAATCGTGTTGAGATTAATGCTATGGTAACATTTATAGTTATTTTATAGATAAAAGTTTCATGGTAACGTTGCAATAAGTGATTTATCCTATTACAGATTGAAGCGTTGAGTACAGACTACGAAAAGTTACAGAAGGCAAATAATAAATTACAAAAACTATGCGACAATCTGGAAGATGAAAAATTATATCTCCAAAGTGAACTTGATAGAGTGAATAAAGATTCTGACTTGCGGTTCGTTACTTTTTTATTTTATACTTCTAATGTCTGCTGTCTTATTGTTTACCTGATATTTTTGTTGGCAGGGAATTGAGTCTCCGTTCGGAAGAGGAGAGATGTAGTAGAATGCGAGAAGAATTATTAACGTTGCGTGAAGAATTAAATAAAGCATATCTCACGAAGGATATGTTGGAACAACAAAAATTAGAATCAGATGGATTAATCACGCAAATCGAAAAGAGTAAAGGTAATTACATTCGGTTTCTTTTTTTAATTTCAGATTAACATTTAGATACCAATGAGAAATTATATTGTTTAATTCCACAGGTGATCTTGAAATAGAGGTGGAACGTATTTTGCTGGAAAAATCTGACTTACAAGAAGCTCTTGAGAAGATGGAAACCTTGTGCGCAAATCACGAGCAGGATAAGGGTAGACTATTGGATGAATTAAAAAAATTAGAAGAAGAAAGGAATAAGCTGATTAATCAATGTGCCGATCAACAAGGAGATCTGAGCTCTTTGAGAAAGGAAATCCTACAAGCCGAACAAACTCGATTGGATCTTGAATCTGACAAAGTGACTTTAAATGAAAAAATAAAATTCTTGGAAATTGAGAAAGAAAAGGTCGAGTTGGAGTTGGGTCAAGTAACTCGAGAACGTGGAGATCTCAGTAATCAACTGTCAGTTTTGGCAAGAAAGAAAGAAGCTTTGAACGAGGAACTCATGAGACTTAGGCAACGACTGGAACAAGCTAACGAAACGAATTCACGTATTAATAGAAATTTGGAAGATCTTGTTAAAGAAAATGAGGAGAAGCAAGTACTTTTGGAAACCAATGATAAGGAACTTCAGCGTTTGCAAGAACAACTCGCTTCTTTACGTAGTGAAAAGGAAGCACTGGAAGGCGTCTTATTTGACACACAAACTAATTTAGAGGCAACCCATATAAAAAAGACGCAACTGGAAAAAGATCAGCAAGATTTATTAGTAAAGCAAGAGAGCTTGAAAGGTCAAATTGCAAGATTGACTAAAGATCTCGATAACAGTGAAAAGCGTGCACAGGACATCAAGCAAACCTTAACGCAACAAATTGGAAATCAAGAAGCGGAATTTCAACAAATTGTTGCAAACATGAAAAAACAAAATGACGACAGTATAAAGAAATTGAATGAAGAAAAGGTACTTCTTAGTTAACGAACGTGTTTAAATATCTAATTAGATATATTTTTTATGACATGGTTTATTACGTCTTTTAGGAACAAGTACGTATCTCTCTGGAGAAACGTCTTCAGCAAACATTAACCCAACTCGGTGGTGAGAAAGACGATGAGATAACTCAATTGCAACAGAGAATAGAAGAATTCCAACAACATATTGAAAACTTATGTCAACAGCATGAAGAGGCTCTTCTTCGAGCTGAGAATGACAAGCAACAAGCTCTATTAATTGGTGAGAAACATTTCATTAACGTTCCTTAAGCTTGGTTCGCGTATTGAATGTCTTGATTGGTATTAATATCTATTTAATTGAAGCTCATCACGATCAACAAGCCCTAATGGAGAAACTGGAAGCAATTTTCCGTGAGTTAGAAGAAGAGAAAAGTGGATCAGACAGATTGCGCAGAGAAGCAATGGTACGAGCAGAACAGGATCGCAACAATATCAATCAACTTCGTGACGAGTTAAATCGTATCAGAACGAGATTGGACGAGGCAAAATTGAAGGGCGACGAAGAAAAGATAAAGTTGGAATTGAAGATTGAAGAAATCTGGAAAGAGAGAGAATCCGCTCAAAGGGAAACTGAAGAGTTGCAGGTGCAGCTGCATATGACTGAAGATAAAATGGATGGACTTCAGAATCAACTACACGAAACTAGCAGAAAATTGAAAGAAGGTAAATCTTTATTTTTATTTCCATTCTACTTCGTTTTATTTTACTTGTTGCATTATTACAGCTGAAAACACTATCGAGACGTTGCGTAAGGAATTAGTTGATGTGCGTAGACAATTGACTGATTCGACTTACGAAAAGGATAAATACAACAGCAGCAATAAAGAGCTACGTGAATATGTGAAACGCATCGAAGGCGAAAAGAGAGAACAAAGCAGAGCGTTAGAAGAAGCGTATCAGAAGATTGCAGGATTGGAGGACACGAAGGCAGCTATCGATGCTGAGAGAACTAGACTTCAGACACAATTGCGTGAGATGGAAAGAGATGCGATGCAATTGCAACAACAATTGCGACATACTCAAGAGGAATTACAGAAATCGCATTCAGCTTCTTCGCAAGCGCAAAATGAAGAACGTGAATTGCAAGCGCGTTTGGCCAACGAGACTGAAGAACGGGAACGTCTTCAGTTGCAATTACATCAACTCAAGAAACAGGTACAGATTTTCAAAAATTTTAACCAAGTCTTAGAACCCTTTTCAACATGTAAGTATAACTTTTCTATAGGTTGTCGATTTGGATAACAGCTTGGAAGTCACGCGTCAAGAACTCGGAAGGCTGCGTTCCCGAGGCGATGAAGAAGACGAACGTTGGAGAGCGAGAGAACAGGAGTTACTTGTTCGTTTAGAGGACAGTCGATGTCGCGAAAGAAAATTGGAAGATCAGAAACATAATCTTGAAGTCTGTCTAGCAGATGCTTCTCAGCAATTGCAAGAATTGAAGGTAATCGAAGAATTCAATCAAAAAAATAATCACCTCAATAATTATTTTCACTGTAAAACATTAAAATTATCAAAAAATCCCTTTTGATAATGAATTTTTCGGTCAATCAGGCACGTCTCGGTGGATCCGAGGGTAGAGTACGAGCCTTGGACGCTCAATTGTCCCAAATGGAAACTGCGAAGAAAGAAGTTGAACAAAAATTAAGTAGTGTAGGATCAACACTTCGTCGTATCGCTGGTATCCAGTTGGATGGTAGCGTTAATATGCCCTTCAAGTTAATGAGTCCATCGCGAAGATGGAGTCCAGCCAGAGGTATACATTCATTTGGAATCCTAGAGAAAAACTTTAGCTCCTGTATTGCTAAACACGTTCTATTATACTAGTTCACCAAGACCACGGTGACGGTGGCCGCGACGTGGTCCTGGACGTTGATCCTGAAGCTATCAGGAAGGGAGTACGATCTCTAATGCAACAAGTAGCACAAATTGAACGGGAGAGAGTGAGTTTGTTCCAAATATTTAATTATGTCTCATCAGTATTAATCATGAGAGGATCCTCATTACTGATGCTCTTCGTCAACAGGATGATTACAAGACCGAAGTCAGTAACATAAAGAAACAACTCGCAGAGACTCAAGAGGTGCAAAACAAGTCTGACTCTAAGCTTCATAATTTACATGCAAGTCTGCGAGCATTGCAAGATGAGAAAAATGCTCTGGAAGCCAAACTTTCTCAGAAGCAAGCAGCGTTCCAAGCCCAGGTACTAGAACGTTTTGCTGCTTGCTGGATGCTCCATCGCAGTTGTCAATATTAAGTCTTTTCAGGCTGAAGCTTTACAACAAAAAACTGAGGAGGCGGAACATCTGCGAGAGAGGGTGACAACCCTGGAGCTTACAATTAGTAGCGAATCCGATGAAAAGGGACAGTACGAGGTAAGCTGTGTTATTGTGGCTGTGAACATTTCCTCATTGTCAAAGTACATTAATATTGACAGGATAAGCTTGACAAAATGAAGCAAGCTATAAACCGACTGGAAAATGAAAAACGAGGTCTTCAAGAGGAACTTGGCAGAAACGAATCTCGTTCAACGAAATTGGAATTACAACGAATGTCTCTAGAGGGAGATCTACAGCGTTTGCAAATGATCTTACAGGAGAAGGATGGAAATATACAGGTTTGACAATATCTTTAGCAATAGATCGTAACAATTAGTTTTTACAATTAATCACAAATATCATTTTCTACAGAAATTACAAGACCGATGCGACGCTCAGGCACGTACCATGGCTAGTTTAGAAGAACGTTGTGCTTCTTTGAAATCTACAATAGAACAATTAAATATCGCTCTAGAAAGAGCTTCGTCAGGTGAAAGTGAATTGAGAAGTGAGATTAATATTTTGCAACGTAATTTAATGGAGACTAGTGCAACAGCGCAGAGTAATAACGAGAAGCTTAAACAGGTAAATCTGTGTAATTCTTGGCAGTATACAAAATTTAATGAATGCATATTTGTTCTCAGCTTCAAAAGCAATTATCAAATGCTGAGAATGAACGTCGTGTTCTATCCGAACGTTTGGATTCAGCACAGCAATTAGTAACAGAATTGAGGCATACAAATCAAACGTTATTAGACCAAGTTGCTCGTTTGCAAAATGAATTGGCTAATAACGAAGTACAGCGTTCAGGTCTAGAAGCCCAACTGAGATTATCCAGTTGGCCACAAGAAGGCAGTTCCAGTAAAGACGAAGAGTTGGTTCGACAGTTGCAGAATGCACAGCGAGAGCGAAGCGAAATGCGAGGAAAAATTGAAGCTCTTCATGACAAGGTAAGATAATAAGTTCAAACCTTACAATATATGTAATGAAACTTATAAACAAGCTATTTATTTAATACCGTAGGTTAAATTATTGGAAGCTGATAAACGCAATCTGGAACGTCAACTGTCTTCAGTGAGACCTGGAAGTATTCGAAGCAAGAGCTACGAACGTCCTGAAAAAGCACATGCAGAACTAATGGGCTCCAATATTAACATTGATAATCTCGAGCAAGAAAACAGAGAGTTGCGACTGAAGATTCGCCGATTAGAAACACAGTTAGCTGAGAAGGAGGCTGAGTTGATTCGAACAAAATCTACGCATTCTCATTCGCACTCGACTCTCGACTTGAGCCGTGATAGAACTGGTGAGATTGAACGACTTAGAGCTGCTCAGTTACAAGCAGAGAAGTTACTGGAAGCAAGAGAACAAAGTCATCGTCAGCAAGTTCTACGTCTTGAAAACCAGGTATACATCTTTTTTTCTTTTGTTTTTGTCTAACGTCACAGTAACGCTGATGTAGTAGGAAATCTTTCTAATATAAAAACCTTTTAGATTCAGTTACTCAGGGAGCAACTAAATCAAGAAATAAAACGTCGCCAACTCTACGTGTTGCGCAGCTCTCGTGCCGGAAGAGAAATGCAGCAGTTGCGCCAAGCTCTAGGCGACTCATTAAGAACTGTATCTCAGGATCCATCATTAGATGCTATGTTACTCGAACACGAAGCCAGAAAATTAGACACTACTCTCGCTAGTACTGCTAGTTTACCACCATCATTGGCATTGCCACCACCATCATCATATGATAGAAGATCCCCTACGCCAACTCATCTTAAATAAATCAAAAACAGGGGATCAATCTTCCAGCACTCGCAGATGGTCTCTGTGGATATAGCCGAAGAGCAATGATCAAGAGGATATTTTGCGAAGTTCTCTATATCGCTTGATTGCGGTATGTATACTTTTCGTAACTGGAAGTCACCTTGTGACGTTTTCCGATTATCGTCTCTTGATGCTCAGTATGAAATCAACGCTGGAAAGTCTATTAGTCGTTCTGCTCATGAGAGCAGAGGTAGATGAATATTGCTTGTTAATGTTTTTTGTTCCATTCGAGAAAATAGTGCATTGATTTTTAATGCGTTTAGGAAATTTCTTTGATAAGGTACTCGGTGCAGCATAATTTTCAAAACAGATCTCATTTTTGTTACAAAATATTTAATCTGGTATCTGAAATCAAATCTTTACCGAAAGACATGAAATCTTTCAGAATATTGTACTTAAATCGTGTAGGGAGTAAATACATTTATTTAATTTTGTTCTGTTTAATGGACAATGATTATTCATGCGCTTAGTATGTAGTATGTCAAACATGCCAGTATTGTCTTACCGAAAACAGTATCTGTTATATTTAATTTAATTCCCTACATATTACTGGCAAATGTGAGAATGAATTTATGGGAATTCATGTAATTACAATATATCAGGGTTCAACGCAAGAGAACTGTAATCATAGCCTTCATAAAGTCCGTCCATACTTATCTATAAAATTGTTAATTAAATAGTTGTGCTGACTTAACGAAGTCTTGAGAAACATGACAGTAATGTTTTATAGCATAATCTGAATTATGATCCGTGCTTGGGGCAGTGCTTATAAAATAGAATGTTACAGTAAGGAAATGCTATGTTTAGTCTCGTCCCGAGACCAAACTTTATCATCTGACAAGAGCATTGTAAAGATACATTATCTGTTTTTCTTTATTTGATAACATATATACTTAATGAGACATTAACGAGTGTTAAGAAGTAAGTGACTTTAATGATAAAAAAGATAGTAAAAAGGTGCAGATGTAAATGGTAGAGAATGGATTGTGTCAGTTCTTTAGTATTGAGAATATTGACATCCAGTCCAGCCAGATCATCCACCCTGACGTGTCTCTGCTGCCCAGCTTACGGATCATGACAGATATAAATAATATAGAACAATATTTATACTTATTTCAGTAAAATTTAAGGAATTTACATGAAAGAAAGTGCAAATCACACAGTGACTTTTACACCGTGAAAGTAAGACTTCTGCATTAAACCATGACAGCATAATAGGAATCATGACTTGTTGCATTTAATATTTTTTATTAATTCTTGCCGTCCTATTTTGTACAGATGTACTATTTTTGTGATTATAAAGACTTTGCCTTTGAGTCAAATATATTGATCTATTTATTTTATTGAAATTTGGTTGTTTCGTAACGTTCTGGTATTAAAACTTTTACTTTGATGTATATCTAATTTGATGGATAAGTGTAAGATTCACTTAATTTTTTTTTTAAATAGCTTTAGTTGAACCATTATATACAAATGTGTAAAAGTTTCTAACTTTAAGTACTTTTAATCGCCAGGCATCAAAATAAGTGCAACTTGATTTTATATAATTATCATTCCTTTAGGAAGTATCGACATTACATGTTACATATCAAATTATTGTTATACAATGTGTTAATCCTTATTCACTATTGTGTAGAAATATATATTATAGTAGTGCAATCGTTGTACTTAATCATTTAACATATTACCATTTCCAGTTGCATCAGTAGTTCAAAGGTCCGCAGGCATTAAAGAAACTTTTTTTTTAAGAAATTAAATTTGTTCTCTATGAAACAGGAAAATAAAAAGCATATTCAAAATAGTACCGAATTAATATTTATTTCTGAATCATACCGATTGATGGTAACTTAAAGGAGAAGTATAAAATGGCAAGGAGAGGGGATTTTTCTTATCCAATGTGAGAGCGGGATTTAAATTTGAACCAAAAAAACGGAAACAGTCATTTGTCAACGGCAATTCGATAGCGGTGGACTCAACAAAATTTCCTGAGAACTTTTTTACTGTGAACATGATTATAGAAATATTGTGGCTATGTGATTTCTAAGAACGAGTGCATTTCAAATTCTCGAAAAATGTCTGATAATATTAAAGTGGCTATTAGGGTCAGACCCTTAATAAAACGTGAAAAAGATGATGGATTGCCTGTACAATGGCAGGTTCAGGGAAACTCTATCGTTCGCGGAGAAGGCAGATTTTCTTTTGGTAATTATATCTTTCAAACGATTGCAATGCTTTGACAATACTGAATAATATAATATTAAGCTCGTCATAACCTTCCACTCCTAGTATACGTAGCATCCCAAGGACTCGAATTGTTGTGTTACTTTTACATAGTTAAACGTTTCTGAAATCTTAAATTTTTCATATTTTTTCTTTAGGATTCAATTTAGCTCAATTCTGAATCGTATATGTTGACTGTTTTCTTGTCGAATTTCGAGCCAATGTAAATGCAAAACTATAAAAACCAGAGATGAACAAATTTGTAAACTCATCAAATCGTTCAAAGCTTTCATTTTAAAGATAGAAGCAAAGAAACCTTTGTCTTGGAAAAGGAAACATTGTGTGTGTTCTACTATTGTAACATTTATGGGTCTGTCTATATTCAGAACATTTAATGGTATATTTTTCCAATTTTAGATCATATATTTGATATGAAAGACACCAACGAAGATATCTTTCAGGCTGTTGTAAAGCCTATTGTTGATGCAGCTATAAATGGCTTTAATGGTACAGTATTTGCCTATGGCCAGACAAGTTCTGGAAAGACATACACTATGATGGGTATAAAGGAAGAACCAGGGGTGATACCCTTAGCTGTGAACTATATCTTTGACGCAATTGCTAACACCGTAGGAAGGGAATTTTTGTTGAGGTTGAATATTTTTTTCAAATATAAAGTTATGTACAATGATTTTTATGATTCAGTAGATGTGATTAACGGCTTTACTTATGGGTTTTCCACAGAGTTTCATATCTTGAGATTTATAATGAAAAAGTGAATGATCTCATAGATAAGAATGGTATCGATTTAAAAGTACACGAGGATAATTTGGGACAGATAATTGTGAAGTGTAAAGAAGAAGTAGCAATTAGCCCTGACAAAATATTAACAATTATGAAAAAGGGTGAAAAAAATAGACGAATCGGAGAAACTAACATGAATGACAGAAGTAGCAGAAGCCACACTATATTCCGAATAGTAAGTGCAGCATAGTGCAGCAATTTAAATTTGATCCGACATAATCAATGACTTTAATATTTGTCATATTTATTATAGACTATTGAAAGTCGAGAGCTTGAAGCAGCTTCCGATGGTGCTGTTAATGTATCTCAACTTAATCTTGTGGATCTAGCAGGCTCTGAAAGAGCCCGACAAACTGGTGCTACTGGTGAACGTTTTAACGAAGGGCGACACATTAATATGTCTCTTTCATCGTTGGGGCTTGTTATTATGCAACTTAGTGACTCGCAGGACAGAGACAAATTTGTCAACTTCAGAGACAGTAAATTAACCAGAATCTTGCAAGCCTCATTAGGTGGTAACGCTATGACAGCCATGATATGTGCAGTTACGCCTGCAGCAATAGATGAAACACAATGCACATTAGCGTTAGTACATAAACTACTGATTATAATATGTATAATTTATATTTATCTACCCATTCTATACTTCATTAAATTTCGTTCATTTCAAATTTTACTGGATCTCTACATTAAGCTGTTCATAACAAAGTATCATGTTAATTTTGAAAATAATTTTTATAGATTTGCATCCAGAGCCAAGAGCGTAAAGAATAAACCACAACTTAACGAAGTTTTATCCGATTCAGCAATGTTGAAGCGTTATGCCGTTCAACTAAATAAACTCCATGCTGAACTCGAGGTATGTTATTGTTTTATTTGTTACCAGATATAAAAATAAAAATTGCAGTGAAAATTTAATAATCGAAATGTTCTATATTACACAAACTCTTGTTTCAATAATCGCGGCATACAACATATATGTATATGAACTTCACACAAAAATGCGTAGTTGACAGTTTAAAGCCGACGATGCAAATACATAGTTGCTCAAGCATTATTTTATACAAAGTGCTTAGACATATCTGTGGTGAATGTAAAAAGTGTTATCAATGCTGCTTGTTACTTATTGTAAATTAATGTCAGTATGCTGAAAAACGTGCCAGATATATAAATGTGCGTTCAAAGCTGTTCAAAGTATAAATCCACGAAGATACACTAGCATGTGGTTCCGTCCCCTCTTATTCTCTTTATCAAGGTCACATATCGTCACTTACCGAATATTCTGAATTATCAGAAGCCAATAATGATAATAGATTGTCTTCAAGATTCTTATAGCATAGTAATGTAGGCTATAACTTAAGATAGCAACGAATTTATTCCATGCGCGTAACGTGAATATAAATTGAAACTCTTTAATACAAACATTAAATGACTGAACGCGTGACTATACTATTTGCTTAGTTGTTTCCAAAGGATTATCTAATTATGCTGTGTCTTTATTTCTTTATACAGCAGGTTAGTCCACTGATGAATTTTAGCATCGTAAACTTTGTGTAACGTTTATAATCGGTCTAATTTTTCTTCGGTACAGTTCATGTAATTGTTTAATTAAATTTAGGTACAATTTCGTTACGCTCTTTGTAAACGCATGAAGATTCAGTTGATTCAGCTTAAATTTCTCTAAACATTTCAGTTATACTCATGACACCTTTGCAGCTATGTATAAGTTTTATATAGTCTAAAGTGTGTGTATTGTTATGCAGAAAGTGCGACAAGATAACAGATGCGCTGAAGTTGAGGAGATGGAATCAAAGCTTCAGGAAAAAGAACGGAGAAATCAATTGCTGGAGGAACGTATCGAACTTTTACAAACACGCATTATGTCCGGTTGTAGTATTAATAGTGCAAGTCAGAAATTCAAAAGTGAAGCGCAGCGAAGACGAACTTGGGGAGGCTGCGGGACACTACAACCGGCCACGATGCCGTTCCAGTCAGCTGTGACACTTCCTACTATTAAGGAAACAGGAGAATCGCCAGAGAAGGTTAAAAGAGATAAAATTAAAAAGCGACAGAGTATCATACAGTCCTCAGACATAGAGAAAGAGGGTAAGTGTTTTATCATTCACTGTGATATTGGTATGTTTACCGTTTCATAGTTGTATACGATTTTAGATAAATATTTGCAATAACATATTATACCAATCTTCGTCTATTGTATGACTTATGCAATATCCATTTTTGTATCTGATAACTCAATATGATCTTGTCTATTTAGATTTTCAGACGGAATTCACAGATTTCGAACTAGATCTGATAGAAAGTGAGAGACGATACGAGGCGGGACGATTGTCAGTAGAAAGTCTGGACTACGAAGACGATTCTTATGTCACAAAACGAAGGCCTGAGAACCGTGTAAAATTTTTGGACGATGTTTCTATTCGCAGGATCAGTTGCGGAGATAACGCTGATGTTTCAATTAATAAAGCAGTAATGCAAAGCCCACCAAAGAGGTAACATGCGCACACTTCCGAATTTCTTAATATCTTGATTAATTCTTCGGATTGGACGTAGTTAACCCAATTTTATTTCTTTAGCAACCTGCCCGAAGATTCTCCTGGAACGCCCAAGGAAGTTCTGCGGTACAGAATACATCACTTATCCTGCGAGATGAAAAGTCTTATAGAATATACAAATTCGGAGAAACAACGATTTCCGGAAGAAGCCACTGAAACTAAAACCGTATGTACTTCGAAAGCAATTGTTATGCTATGATTTAATGTTTACAAATTATTTATATATCGATTGAACGATTAATATATGTATTATATATTAATTTACAGATGGAGAATAGCGATGATTTGAATTATTTAAAAAAATCTCTTGCCGATAGCGAGGCACTGTATTTGGATACGAGCAAGAAATATTCTGAACTTCAAGTTGGTTGATAATTCAATTTTCCATGTGTACTAGTTAGAATTGTTCTTTGGTTCGTTTTATCAACTCTAAATATGCATATATTCTTACAGAGTGATCACGCTGATCTACTGTTGACGTATGAAACTAGCAGAAAGGAATGCGAGGAGCTTAAAGAGCAAGTCGAGTCTCTTCAGTCTATGCAGAAGCAATTTGGTGCTATGGAAACTGAGCAGAAACGTCTTAAAGCAGAAGTGGTAAGTTCTATATTGTATTTATTTGTTAATTAAGTTTACGAAACTCTTTAAGATTTACCATAAATTGTTGTTGCAGAAAAAGGTAGAGAAAGAATTTCAAGATTTACAGAATAAACATACTGACACCTTATGGGAAATGGAATTGCTAGTGAAAAAGCACAAAACTCGTGAAGAAGAGCTTGAGAATTCGTTAAAGGTTATTTTTCTTATCTATTACAACAAAAAAAAAAATATTTTATTTCATACTATTTTATTATTTCAAATATTAAGTCCTGTTTTCTTTTCAATACTTTATAGGCGGCTTGGGACCAATTGCAAACAAAATCCAGCACCACGGTCACAGAGGATAATTCGCTGACCACCGAAAATCAAGGTATGAAGTTAAAAGTAGAAGAATTCAATACATTGTTGAAAACTGTTGAGGAAGAGAAACGTTCCTTGGCTGAGAAAGTTGTTAGACTCTCTCAGCGGCCCACTCATGACGAAGTGAAATTATTACAACAGAAAATAGACAATTTGACAGCTCAGAAAATCGAATTGGAAGGTACTAATGAGGTGTTAAACAATAAATTGTCTGTTGCTGTCGACTGCACCGAATATTTTTCTGAAAAATATGCTGAATGCTTATCGATGATACCGAGCGATGAATCGTCGCCAGCAAAAGCAGAAGTTATTGAATCAAAGGTTCAAGAACTGACAAAGTTACTGAAAAATACCAATAACGAAAGTATCAACTTACTAGGACAACTCGAACGGCTTAAGGAATACATAAATGAATGCATGACTTATCATAAGACGTCTATACTAGTGAAAACGGAAGATGAACTTTCTACGAAAGTCGAGGAAGTAAAGAACTTTACTGATAGCCATGTTCAGAAGTCAAGTGATTCTGTTTGTACAGCAAACACGAGGCATTTAATAGTGAAAACGGAGCACAACGCGCAAGATTTTATTGATAAAATGAAAGAACGCGTACCAGAAGTATCTGATTTCTGTTCAAGTATACAAGAGGAAAATCAATGTAATGATAAGTTACATGTTCTTGAACAATTGCACGTGATGAACGAACATCTGTCAAAAGAGAACTTGGAGATTAAGTCCAAGTATACAGAAACAATCGACAAGTTGACAAACAATGAGCATGTAATAGAGTTACTGAAGAACGACATTGATAAGCTGACTTTGAAATTAAAAGAGAAAGATACGGAATGGTCATTGATGAAGAGCAAAGTAGAAGAGCTTCAAAATCTTACGACTCAACTGGAATTATCTCCTGAAAAAGATAAGACTGACAGAGATACTAACAGGTTGTTGGAATTGCAGACACAATTGTCAACATTACAAAATGATTTAATTATTGCTGTTGCTGAAGTGAAAGAGAAGGAGTTGGAGATTAATCGTCTTAATGAAGCTATGGCAATGAAAGCCAATGAGGTGATAGACAGTCTCAAGACTATCGATAAGATGCGCCAGGAGAATCGAGACTTGCAAGCGCATTTGAAAAATGTTATTGAATCTTCGACATTGCAAACTGCGTCTGTGCAAGAGACCATTGATAGTCTTGGGAAATTTGAGGAATCCCAACCTGAGATATCTTTTGAACAGCTTTACATTCAGTCGTTTAGTTCACACAGAGAAGCTCAGGAAAGTTCAGACAACTTCGAAGAGGAACATAAAGCTTCAGAACTTAGAGAAACGTCAATGGATACGCAATCAGTAACGAAGAAAATAGTTTCCGATCAGACATCAGAACTGAAGCCACAATTTCCTGAACGAATTTCATATTCTAATGAATCGAATGTTAAAAATAATTCCAGTCTCAGTGATGCCGGTGCAGAGACAGCTTATAATACTTCAAATATTCCATGTGAAAGTAGTGAACTCGAAGAAAAATTAAAATTGGATCAGGTGCTAGCGGAGAATTCCGAGCTGAAGAATAAAATTGAACTCTTCATCCAGGAAGTGACGTTACACGCTGGTGCTATAGCGGATTTCGAATCGTTCAAGACTCAAGTTGAAATAGATCTATCTGAGCGGGACAAGAGGATCTCCAAGATTCAAGCAGACAATGATAAATTGAGAGAACAAGTAATCATCATGCAAAGTGACAGAACAAAACTGGAAGGTGATAAATGTGCAATGGAAAAACTCATAAAGGAGAAGAACGAAGAATTGCAGAAACTATCTAATTTAGAGTCACAGCTTTCCGACATTGTCAATGAGAAAATAGAATTTGAACGTATCTCTGTAGAATTGCGCAAAGAGTTAACTAAGAAGAGTCAAGATCTCGAATTTAATGATATCCACAAGTACGAGAGTGAAATTCAAAACTTACAGGGTTACGTGACAAATTTGCAGAGCTTCTTGAAGAATGTGCAGACTGAAAACGATGAGCTTAAGAAACAATTACAAGAATTGCAAGAGAGTACAGAAAAGATTATAGACTTAAAACAAAGGACTGAAGAATTAACAACTGCGGATTGTACTCTAACAGAAGCAAAGCAACAGGTGCAAAGCGAATTGCACAAGCAGAACGAAACGACACTGGAAAATTCTTTATTGACCAAAGATACAGAGAGCAGCACTGTTGCATCCCCTCATAAATCTGTCCTTGAAAATACTGTTAAGACTGAAAAATCTCCTGAGAATGAAAAAGAAAGTAGTAGTATTTTTGCTAATGCCAGTTACTTCGAGGACATGGATGTATCTTATGGACAGAATGAGTCTGATCTGGAAAATCTACCTGTTGACGTAACTGACCTCTCTGTCAACGAAGATATCACAAAACTGAATGATATACCAACATTGAGGAAACGAATTGAAGATCTGGAAGATCTTAACAAGCGCTTAGAGACTGAGAACAAAATATTCTTTCACAAGGTATCCGATGACGACAGTTATGCTCTTGCGGATAAAGTACACGAACTAGTGAATGATAAAGCATCACTTGAAAATGATAATGCTAAGCTGACCAAGGATCTTCAACAGAAAATTGAGGAGTCCGATGAAATAAGAAACGACATTCAGAGTCTCAAGTGCGACATTGGCAAGTTTACAACAACGATACAACAATTGACAACAGAGAACATGGAACTATCCAACAAATTAAATGAAGAGACTAAGCATGCTGGAATACGGGAGTCAAATTTACAGGTAAGAATTTTATGATTAACAATATATCTGTAGAGTTAACATTTACATAATTTTCATTATTTATTCATTACTGTTGCTTAGTATAATTTTTTTAATGTCTAATTTGCTAGGTTTTTTTCTTTTCAATTTTTTTTTTTTTTTCTACTTTAGAAAACAATTGACGAGCTGTATCTTCGAATTTCAAAGGTCGAGGAGGAAAGGGCTAAATTACAAAGCGATTTAGAAATTTGTTACGAACAGATTGGCATGTTACGTGCAAGAACACCAGTAGCTACCGAGGAGTCGGTAAAGGCCAAGTTTGTCGAATATCAAAGAAAAATTGATGAATTAACTATAGAGAATAATGAATTGTCATCTGACGTCATGGAAACGTTACAGGAATTGGAAGAAATTAAGGGAAGTAAAGTGTTGCTCTTCGATCATGATTGCCTTTACAAGCAGGATGCTGAGAAATATACGAAGTTGAGAACAGAACACGATCAGCTATTGGAGAACATAATGAAGAAAGGCGAGGAATACGAAGCTCTGGTAGAAAAGTATAAGGTATTGGAGAGCAAGTTGAAGTTGTCATTGGAAAACCAAACTTCCGGTACCGCAGAATCGTCTGAGAGCAATTTGGAAATGCTGATAACGGAGAATAATAAGTTGAAGGGTGACATTATCGAGTTGAATAGTAAAATGACGATATTAACTGATGAAAATATGAAGTATTCAGAAAATCTGTTTGAGACCATGGAAAAACTTGACGACACTCGGCGCGCCAGTTGCTGTAATGAGGAAATGTTTCATTCATTAGTGATGCATGACGATGATGCTCGCGACACAAGCTTAAAATTGACAACCGATGAAAGCGTCCAAACTTTAACGAACAATTATAATGACTTGGTGAAGCAATTTGATTATGTAAAGCGTTTAAATAAAAAGCTAAGTGACTTGAAGTTCAGTTCTTGCTCACATTGCGAGCAGCGACAAAGCTTAAATGAAAATCGTACAGCCTTAAAGCTTGAGGTGAAAAGTCTCAATTACAAGTTGCAAAATATGCAGAAGAAGTTTGAACAAAAGTGTGCGGATATCGAAGTGCTGAAGAACAAAGCTAATGAAGATTTGAATTTGACCATTGGTGACATGACCTTCAACGAAAGCCTACTCGAGTCGATGAACGTATCATTCGCCGAGGAAAAAGTTCAAGCATTGAGTAGCGATCTTGAGAGATTAAAGGATGCTCATGACAAATTATCTGAAATGTACAAAAAGAAGTGCGATGAGCTTGATAATCTTCAGGATACTAGTCATTGCGAAAGCTCATCGACCCACTCGAATAGCAACTCGTCTTACGGGAGCAAAAAAGACGGTAAAATCGAGAAAATGGAAACTGAAATTATTAAGTTACAAGAAGACTTGCATAAGTTCAAAAAAGCTATTGCACACGTGAGTAGTGTACTTCCCAAACTTAATAACGAAAAGGCTAATTTGGAACGCGAATTGGAGGCATTAGAATCCATCAGAAAAGAACTTGATGAAAAAGTAACGAGCTCGGAAATCCTTGCTCAAGAAGCTATTGAAAAGAACGTAGTACTGCAGGCTGAATTAGTTGACTCACGAAAGGAAGTGGATCAGTTGAATCAACGCGTGAAGGCAATGCAATCTGAAAAATTGAATTTGGAAGTCAAAGTGGATACGCTGACAGCTGAGAAGGAAACGAGCGAAAACATCATAGAGGAACTGAAAGTTTCAGGCTTTGAATTCACTGAAAAATGTATTAACTTCGCAGAAGAATTGGAAGCGATTAAGCAAGAAAGGGAAGCATTGATCAAAGATCAAGATCACAGAGATACGAAACATAAAGAGATTCTGGATGCTGCGTTGAAGGATTGCAAAGAGCACACGATGAAAGAAGCTGAAAAGCAATTGAAGGAGCTTCAAGCAACTTTGAATAAGAATATAAAAGACAAGGAAGAACTTGAAAAACAGTTGACAGCATTACAACTTGCTACATCAAGAGATGCTGATAGCGCAAAGAAGATTCAAGATAATACATCAAAATTCTTAGCAGGTCCAGATTCTCGTAATTACACCGAATTGAGTACAGCTTATAAAAAACTTGTTGAGGAATGCAACGCATCAAGAATAAATATAATCAAAGAAATCAAAGCTCTCAATCCTAAATTTGATAGCTCGGAATATCAGGATGCATCAGTAGCCGATCTTCTTCGTATTCTTCTACAGACATTCCTCACCAAAGAGAAGGAAATAATACAGGCGTTGCAGGATAATTTCGAAGAGGAGAAGAAGAAGCTAATGGACGAGAAGAATCAAAGTGAGAATGCCGAGGAACGAACAAAAAAATGGGCTAAAGAGTTGGAGGTTGATAATGATAAACTTCTACGTGACTTATCTGAAGAAGAAAATAATAACAAGAAACTCAACGAGGAAATTGACAAACTGAAGAACCTTCTAATCGAAACTAATTACGAAAAGGATTTATTAAAGTTAAAAATGGAAGGTCTGATGACTGACCTTAGCGCTTTGCAAGCCGATTTTGAAACAAAATCCAAGACTGATTTGAAGCAAGGTGAAATAATGAATGCTACTCAAGAAAAAGAAAGACAGGCACTCGAACAGATAAAAAGTCGTGAAGCAGAACTTCAATGTAGATTGAAGTTTGAAAAAGAAACTTACAATCAGCGTATCGAAGAACTTATTTGTTCACTGGAAAGTTACAAAACGAAGAACATGGATCTCAGGAACAATGTCGAAGGACTTGAGGCAAATGAGAAGCAACTAAGGAATATCATTGACATGAAATCTAATGAATTGTCGAAACATTGTCAAACAATAGAAAAATTGAATAACGAAATAACGATCCTTACTGAAAACTGTGCTCAGCTAAATGAGGATAATGCACAGAAGGCACAACGCATCGAGGAAATTACTGCTATTGTTAAGAAGAAGTGTGATATGGCCTCTGAATTCAAAACCAAATTAGAAACTATAGCACCGGAATACGAGCTTCTGAAGGAACAGATAAAGGAGAAGAAGTTGATTGTGGAAAAATATAGAAAGGATATGGATATGCTTCAAGTGGAAAGTAAGAAGCAAGTTGATGCGATACAGGACAGTTGTAATAACATTTCAATAGAGTGCGAAGGACTGAAGAAGCAACTAGCTGAATTAAACAATAAAAATACGAGTCTAGTATCCCAACTACAGGCTGCGGAAGAAAAATGTGAGGAACTCCAAGAGTCAAACAATAAATTGACACAAAAGATGCGCAACAGTACAAGTAAAATTCAAGTGGAAGCTCGTATTGAAGAATTGCAAGACCAGATTGGCACACTCAAAAATAATCTAGAGGGTGCAAGTAATCGAATAGCAGAATTACAGGAAAGCAAGAATCAAGTAATGAGAGAATTAGTTGAGCTACGTGGAAAATACGATATTTTGCACCAAGAGAAAATTGATTTACAAAAAAGTATGGCTTCGTACAAGTCAAAGCTAGGTGCTGCTGACTTAATTGAATTGCGTAGTAAGTACGAGACACTTTTACAAGAGAAAAGTAAGCTCGCTTTAGAAGTCGAGGGTAACAAATTATTGTTCATGAAAAAGGACAAGGAGCTAATTCAGTACAAAAATGAGATTTCACAACTGAAAGTAAAAAATCAAGAATTGGATGACGAGATAGAAAGTCAGGTTCTTGTGATAAATGATCAGAACAAGCACATTAACGAATTGACTGAGAAATTATTTGACAACAAAGAATGTATGCACAGCAACTGTGCCCTTAATACTAATACATCGCACGAGAAGCAAGCCAAGAAAATTGAATCGTTAACGAGAATGGCAGACATATTACGAAAAGAAAATGCAGAATTACATACGAAAATATTAGAGTTGGAGAACAAAACGGATACAATGAGTTGCAACAGCTCGAGGAGTGACAGTCCACTTTTCGAAAATAGTAGAAGGAAGCAGCGTAGAAGTGATCTCTTCAATCATAATAGACAATTAGAACCATTGATCGATCAAGACACTGATCCAATTCAAAATCCCAATTGCATGTGCAGCACCTTAAGAAAACAGATTCACGAGTTGGAATTACAATTGGTATCTAAAAATGGTAAAATAGCAACGCTTGAAATACAAATTCAAAGTGAAAATTTCCCATACCAAAAGAAATGCAAGGATTTGGAAGAAAATCTCCTGATCTTTAAAAACAAAGTAAGTAGTTTAATTAGTCTTGTAATTATCTCCGATCTGTCACTACAAATATGTCTTCACAGTTATATTTTTCCTTTTATAGAATTCGGAACTCAAAATGGAAATCAAAAGACTAAACAGATCTTTGTTGAATACCAGTGTAAAGGATTGCGATGTTTGTCGTAGACGCCACATAAATAAACGTGATCAGTCTACACAATGTACATCACCTCCAGCCAAAACGTATTTCAGTAGCACAAGTAGTGGCATAATCGACGTAAGTAATTTTTTTAATAATCTATTACATTACTTGTACGATTCCCAAAATACAGAGATAAAAAATCTATCTGTCTTACAGGAACACGTAAAAATTGAAAAATTAGAAAAAGAGAAAAACCTTATGAAGGACCTCTGCCGTTCACGATCTCGTCAGATAAATGAACTTCAGCAACGAATCGAGGAATTGGAATCTATATTATATCCGCAAGCTCCTAGTGAATCCAACAATGTTAAGACCATCTCAAACACAAAGCTTTCGTCTATTCGAGACAAGTCCCAGACTAATGAACAATCTTCTAGATGGTGAGTGATATTACTAATTAATCTCATAGCAGAGAAGTATGTATAAGTTTCCACGAAGCACAATTGATACTTTACAAATGCTTTACGTACTGCTTGTTTGTTGTATACTTTCTGTGATCGACCATTTCTTTTTTTCAATTTCGTCTAGCATAAGACGACAGCCTTCGTCTACTCAAGACAAGTTCCAGACTCTTGGACAATCTTCCAGACGGTGAGAGATATTCCTAAGTAATCAAATAGCAGAGAAGCACGAATTTGGATTGATGCTTGGCACTACTATATGCTTTACATACTACTTGTTTGTTTTGTAGTTTCTGTGACTATTTATTTCTTTTTTAAATTAATATACATCGTTCATTTAAATGCAGCGCGATTCTTGGGAGCTATATATATATATATACCCACAAAAATACTAATAATGTTCAGTAACCATAACAATACTTGATTTTGAAGGCGATATATTTTTAATGTTAATGCATTTCTAACAATAACAAAAAGTTAACTGCAATTCATCGTTAGTATTTAGTCTATAAGTTACAAAGTGGACGTGACGAGGTTCAAGGGAGCGTATTTCCAAAAAAAAAAAAATGAATTTCAACCGTACTTTATTGGTATCTCATTATGTTTATGGAGAGTATGTAAGCTATTTTTTTTTCTAAATAAATGTACATAGTGTGCTTTTTTTTTCTATGCACCTGTTTCCAATGAAATTCATTCTCTCAAAGCTTGCATGGTTTGGATCTTTCCATTTAAATATATATTGTACTTGTCACTTCACGCTATTCTGTTATGCATGTATCAATACATGTTCACTGCTAATTTAAGCATGAGCCAATTTACCATGTGCACTTTATTGCGTATAAGTATATAATTTTATCCAAAGATCTTTTGTAATATTTTATCTAATTATTCATATTTCGAGCAGACCTATGAAAGAGAACATACCAGCAAACGTGTTGGATGTTACATCAAGCACGTCTCTACAGCGTAGCAGAAACATGTGGAGCAATTACCAATAAGTATAATTTTAACGAACCTTATGGCATTTATTTTTATTGAAAGGTTTGGTGGAAACCAGTATTTCCAGTGTAAATAATTTTACTTATATCTTCATTTGCATAAAGTCACCACGTGGCATCTTCAGAAGGTCATTTTTGTATACTTCATTTTCATACTACAATGTAAGCAGCACCGATGGTGCTATTCTTTTCTAAGCTGTCTAAACTGATTTAAAAATGATCGCAATATTCTTTATAATTAGAAAATTCTTTGTACCACGTATTTAGGAATGCATAGAAAAAATGTATAACCAATATGTTTTAAGGAACTGTAACTAGTATTGTTAATTGGAAACTTATGATTGTGTTTCATACATTCATACATGAATTCTAAATATTATATTCCACTTAGTATTTTTTCTTTTGATACTATTTAATAATGAATTTCATTAAAATTCCACCTGGAGCTCTAATTAAATGTGATCGATTAACAGTATCTTTTCAATTAAGCTGTGCATTTATTGCTGCATTTCTATTGTTTTTAATTAAAAACAAATATTATACACGTAAGACATGAGATATTTACAAACAAAATTTATTCGTACTTGTCGTGTTGTCATGACTGCGCCAATTACAGGTTCTTCATTATATCATTTATTACTGATTGTATTGTATTAAATGAGTATAAAATAAATTTGTTTTGTATTTTCTTATTTCTGTGTTCCGTTCAATGTGGTTAGTCCTCTCTTAGTGTTTGTCGACTTTCGGCTTCTTTAGCTTGTACTTAGGTCTGAATGATTTCGCTCGTTTGCCATTAACATTTTTTTCGAATAAATCTGAAAATTAAAAATTTTTAGATTACGATATATTCTGTATTAAAATTAATTCGGTTCCATAAAATATAATTAAATAACCTTTGTCTGGTTCTTCTCCCACTTCTTCTCTGTAATACTGAGCATCGTCATCCTCGTCTCCCTTACTTTCTTCGTAAACTTCCTTTGCCATTTTTTGCATTAGAATTTCATTTTCTGTTTTCTTTTTCATTCCTTTCAAAGATTTTTCTTTATTCTCTTGCATCTTCATTTCCTTCTTCTTCTTATTGTCCTCCTGAACTTTTCTTCTCTTTTCTTTAAGTTTCTTCTTTTCTTCTCGGCGTTTCTTGATCTGAAGCTTCTCTTCTTCTGATTTGTGAATGTGTTCATGGAAGAGTACTTCCCCATCCAACAATCCATCCTCTACTTTCATAAGCTACGAAGGATTTGTTTGAGTATAAACTTGATATGTTATGGAACTAATGGTACAGATACAAGATATCCTAATGTAAGTGCTATAGGTTTTTTATATTTACCTGCATTGTTAATCTTGGGCCTAATTCAAAAAGCTTGATTGCGCTTTTTCCACTTGCGTGATTACCTCTGGATGATAATTTTTGTGGTAATGTTACATGACTTGCAGGATCATCCTCACCTTCACTTTCAGACACCGTACCTTTCGTTAGGAATTCTGAGAAATCATCACATTTCGAGAGATTTGGAACTTTTGCTTGTACCAATTTTTTTACTCCACGTGATAATCCAACAGGTATTACTTTGATTGCATAGTGCCTGAAGTCAATTAATTTTGTCGTCGCATTGTAATTTAAGCAAACACAACGACGTATCGTGCTAAGATTAACCTGTTGCAAAATAATTATTTCATTAACAATTGGCAATATCAATAAAGTGAGTTACGATTATTCAAACTTACTGTTGTTAAATTAATAGTGGGAAACATATTTTGAAACATGGAGGCCATGACTTTTAGTTGCATGCCTTCTCCACTGAAATTATTTAACACAATCAGTGGAGAGTGCTTAAAAGCTTCTTCAAAAACCAACTGTTTCTTTAGCGTGGAAATAACATCTCTTGCTAGACAGAAACTTGTAATTTTAAACGTGAGTGTCGGACCCCTTGGTATTCTATAAATAAATAATTTTCTTATAGGTGAAAAAAATATCACAGTTAACAATACAATACTTCAATATCTATTTCTCACCTGCACAATTTTAAATACATCCCAAGCTCCGTTCTAGTAAAGATACTCATGTGAGTAACGTGAAGCACACCAGCCACTGATACAAAGTCCTTTATAGTATTACGTTTTCGTGCTTTTAAAGATGTAGCTGTAAACGGTTCCATAACTTTTCTAAAATCCTTTGTTAATTCAATGATATGCCCTCCTGGTAGACCTCGATGAATTATAAAAGAATGTGGTGCTCGTACTAAGTCTTCTGGTTCCTCTGTGTTAATTTGTTTATTGCGTTTAACGCATCGACCCTAAACAATATTATAATATATATTACTCTTTGAAAACATAAACAATAGGTCATGTATGTTTACCTTTTTAATCCGACCCATGTTCTTTAACAATGCTTTTTAATGGTTAGGTTTTTAACCACGTGTATGTTATGCCACCGAGACCAAACTTATTCAAGAATACTTTATTATAATAATTCTTTAGAAAAGTAATCCTTGTTTACTGGAGATGGTAGTTAAATAATCATATTCTTATGAATAAAATTAATAACACATTTTTATGATATGAACACTTAAAATTCTAATAATTACACTTTCAGGCCTAAAATCCAGCTGTGACCTACCATTCCGATCAACAACACAGATCAACACACCAATTGGCTCAAATACAAATTGCACCTACGCACATGCGACCGCGTATATATTATGAATGGCATGCATACCAAGAGCTTTTCAATTACTTTAGATAAATCAAAGATAATTCAATATGAGTAATCAATGGAGAAGGTATTTATTTTGGTTTGCTCATGAGCATGTAGACTTTCGACTGGCGGTAAGTGAAATTTTATGAAATAATTCTTATATTGTGATGGACTGTGATAGGTTACAATAACTTCAACACAGCTTCATTGTTTAGGAACTGGATTCAATTCTGAATTTGTTCAACATAAAGTTGAAGACTATCTACAAGCCTAAGAGTGACGTAAGAATGAGAATAATAACATTAGTCTATTGTTATTTCATGAAGTGTTAAATATTATTAATTAATCTATATTCTATGCTTTAGCCATATTGGATAGTTGAGTTGCCTTCAGAATGTGCAGTGCAGAAAATTGCAAGTAGGTCAATATCCTTGCGGTTTTGTATGGAGTTATGGGGTAATAGCAAGGACGTCGATACCCTTCATAAAAATTTGAAATCTAAAGCAGAAGAGAATATCAAACCATACTTCACTAATGATAAATCATTCAAGATCATTGTTGAAACATTTTGTAAGCATTTTACGCAAAATGATAAAATCCAAAAAATAGAGGCAAGGATTTTATACTCCATACGACTGTTCATATTTCCATCATTTTATTCAATATTTATGTCATTTTTTATTATATAAAAGACTTTTAGTTACCTACCTTTCCAAGGACCTGTTAAATTAAACAATCCAGATACCACCCTCCTGTACATAGAGTATTATGGTCTGGATCCAAATGCAATTCCTGATAAGCCATACGAACTTTTTTTTGGACGATGGGTAAGAATTATAAATTAATACAATTATATTTTAATCAATTAAATATAACATTCTTCCTGTTTACAGATTGCAGATGGACAAAGAGACTTGATTCAAAAACTCTCATTGAAAACGCGAAAGTTCATAGGAAACACTTCTATGGACCCCCAACTATCATTACTAATGGCTAATCAAGCACAAGTCAAAAAAGGAGACATAGTCCTCGACCCTTTTGTAGGTACTGGATCACTTTTAGTTGCCGCATCACATTTTGGTGGCTATACATTTGGAACGGATATAGATTTTTTAATGCTCCATGGTCGTACAAGACCAAGTCGAATAACACAAAAAGTAATAAAAAAATGAACATTTTTAATTCATAATTTTATTATAGCATAGAATACAAAATTTTTAATGAAGTTCTTACACATAGACCAGAGGGGAAGATGAAAGTGTTGCATCGAATATGGAACAATATGGAAAACGTTCATATTATTTAGACGTTGTTGTATCAGATTTTTCTAGACCTATGTGGAGATCAGACATGCGCTTTGATTCAATAATTACCGATCGTAAGTTCTCCCCAGTAAATTTATCCATCTCTCTTACTATGCTGTAAGGATATAAAGTCATATATTTATTTTAGCTCCATATGGTATTCGTGAGGCAACAGAACGTGTGGGTACATTAAAAACTCATCCAGTAATAGAAGAGCACCAAGCTGCTACTCACATACCTTCCAAAATCGTATATGGTTTGCCTCAGATATTTCAAGATTTGCTTAATTTTTCTGCCAAACATTTAAAAGTCGGTGGCAGACTTGTCTGTTGGTTTCCTTTATATAGGTAAGTGAATCAATATTTATTAGTCTACTACAATAGCTTAAAATATAATGAATTATTGCAGGGATCATTATTCGGAAGACCAGTTACCTAATCATCCTTGTCTATATCTGATAGGAAACTCAGAGCAGGTACTGAGTAAATATACAAGTCGTCGATTACTGACATACAAAAAGATACGAGATCCACTGGTTCGTAGTCTCAATATGCTTATGACAATTCTCTATTGATTGATATGAAGAATATATAAGTTTATTGATTCACTAGGATGGCGACGCTATAACAAGTTCTAACATAGTGGATTTTCGAGAAAAGTATTTTGCATTGGGTGATGAGACTCGGAAAGAAAGGAGATTAAAAAGGGCTGAAGAAAGAGCAAGAAATAAAGAAGACTGGGAAAGAAGTAACAGGGAAAGTACGGAAAGATAACTACGATTGTTTGTACATAACAGAACTTTAATTTTTTTTATCTGTTAATATAATAGTGTATGAAATAACAATTATATAACATGATACTTTGCGCATTATTTATTTATTTCTATGCATCTGTAAAACTTGAATAGTTTGATCACCTCTGTTCTATAGAAAAGTTTGCGAATCACTGTGATAAAATCAGTGCAATAAGACAAAGAATGACTTATTGCAATGATTTTTAATTATTAATACTTGAAATTTCGTTATTTTTACCAAATGTCTTTGATGGATGAATAAATAGTAAATATGATTATAGTTTATTGGAATATTTGCATATTCATCAGGTAATTCAATGCGTACACAATTATTAATGGTCGATGGATCTTGATTTTGTTTTTGTACGAAAGCTATCTCAAAAAAAATGCTCTAGACACTTTTGGCAACAATGGCATGAGATGTGTGTATTGCATTTACATATATTACAACATTGAAAAAAATGTACAAATTATTAACTAAGTCGATTATGAAAATTTAATTTGCTAATCAAACTCCTAAGCATCCAGTTGCAATTGTCCTAATAATCCTTCCACGCCCTGAACATCGTCATCAGATGCTTTTGCACTGTACTGTTTCTCGATTTGATTAGCAACCCAGCTGCTCAGTTTTACTGCTTCTTTTTTCTTTGCTGTTGGGCACTTTGCAGATAGAGCAATATTGTTTGTTGCCTATAAAATGAGATATTTCGTTGAGAAAAGAACATTGTAGCTAATAATATACATCAACTAAGAGACACTTACTAATAGCAATCCATAAAGCGCTCTGATATTATTTGGATTTAATTTCACTGCTTGGGCGAAATATACTTTGGCAAGCTCCATATTTTCATAACCACCCTAATTGGAAGATAAAATAAAGTGAGGAATTATCATCATAGTCAAGTACGATAAGGGAGTGTAAAAAATGAAAGTCTATTTTCATGATAGTGATTGGTACCTGAGAATATTTGATTTCTGCATATCGTTGATAAATTAAATGACTATGTGGATTATGCAATATAAGCTCCTCCATGCAAAATGCAGCTTTGGAATATTCTTGTTCCTGTAAATACAGATCGCACAGTTCGTGCCATGCCTCTTGATCACTCATGAATCTGAAACGTCCATCAAGATTGTTTATCATGATTATTTATCTTATTTGAATATGCACTGTCTGGTCAAGAGTACATTTTTCCAGACAATTTGTGCAGACACTAAGAACATTATAAATCTCTATACTGGCATCATACATGATATGCCCAAGACACAAAATATTTATTCTTAGGCTAATTACTTTTTCTTGAACTAATATTCTATATAAAAAATATTTGGCTAACTTTTTGAGATACTCTGCAAGCTCTTTAATGGCTTCTGTTATTCGTCCTTTAGCTTTCAAGATAGCGACACGTCTCTTCCTAGGTGCGGCATTAGTCTCATCTCTCTTAATGATAGAATCCAACACTTCTAGTGCTTCATCGTACCTAGGGAAAAAAATATGAAATTGCAAAATTAATGTTATCTACCAATTAATAATCAATCACTGTTAAAATTAATGGAATTAAGATATATGTATACATTTCCAGTGCTTCTAAATGCATTGCATGATATTTGTGAACTCTCAAGCTTCCAGGAAACTCTCGCATGAGAATCTTTATGCAATATTCAGCTAATGATAAACGATAGCAGTCCAATGCTGCTACACATACTTGCTCCAATATCAAATATTCTGCAATTAATAAAATCTTTCAGTCAGATTTTTACCAGAAATATACTAATTAAAGAATGAGTACAACTGCTTAAATCATACTTTCATTCCCAAGATGATCAACCTTGTCCATCAATACTGATTCCCATAAATCTACCACATCTTTACTTTTCCGTTCAGAATCCTCTCTCCAGGTTCTGAAAAGATCTCGGACCTCTGAAAATGAAATAAAATTTAGAATATTAAATTTAATTGATATCAATAAAATAACCTGCAATTCCATTCTCATTAAAAATTAAAAACATATCTCACCCTTACTTCTGTCAGTAAAATATATTCAAATAAATTTCACTTACTCTATAACCACACTTATAAAGTGCTATATGTAACAATTATATTGAGTTTAGTCCTACGCCTGTGTACTTTTATTTAATCAATAGAAAATTTTCATACTTCATAAAAATGCAAATAAAACTACAGTTATCTCGCAATATTATTTCGAAACCTGTTTCATTATATTAGAAATCAAGAACAGTAAACATCCATAACTTACCCGACCAAGATAATTTATCGTAATTCCATGCCATGTTTTCTGGTTTTTAAAAGAAAAATATGATACAATCAAATGATTCAACAAAACTTGACACGACACACGTATCGAGGTTATATGATGTGGGTTATAGGAAATATCAGCATTGTCAACCAAGCGCAATCAAGCAAAAAGTCAACGTCACTCTTTCCCAGTCACAAGAAGGCAGTGGATCGTTATTCAAACAGTTAAAGAACAATGCATCAGAGTATTCGTGTGCTTTTTATTATTCGGAAGTTGTTGTTAAGTGTTATTTATTTAAAATAACTGCAGATACTAAAAGACTTTTATATTTCTTAAATTAATTTACAATTTCTCTGAGTCCACAAAGCTCAGCACTAGGAGTATATACAAATGATCCACCTGCCATTAGAAGGTAATCTGACAAGGAAACATTTACTACTGAATCAAAACTCTTACTAATATAAATTTTGTTACTGCAGCTTTTCATGGTAACTCATCCTGAATAAGTGAATTATGAAGTAGTTGATAATGATATAGGTTAAAAAAAACTGTTATTCATTGCGTTACACGAACAGATCTATTGTTTTTTGCAAAACATTGATTTATGAACGAACATCGTTCTGCAAGAAATTTGCAATATTTTAATATCCAATGCGCGTTACGAGGTATCATGAATTATTTAATAAAATGAATAGGAGATAACGATTATAATTAATATGCGATGAGTTTAAATTATGCTGGAAATTGTCTTGAGGTTTTATTGAAAAGTGTAGAGTGAAATAAACAGGTGTTCTTGCAAAAGGATCAAGTAAGCAGTGGACAATACAGTGTGTATAAAGCAAACATGCATGGAGGCGCTACGGTCGAAGGAGGATTTCTTGTTGCTCTCATTCCTAGCTGGAATATTGCTCGTTGCTGTTATCTGTTGTGTTTTTGGGCTGGAACTGGGCGAAAAACATGTCGTTTTGATAATTGCTTGGCGAAAAAGTGGCTGTGAGCGTAGACGAGCGTGGCCCTGCGTGTGCGTATTAATATCGCGGGGGTGTGCAGAGCGTGCAGGTGTAATTTAATAAGCGCAGGGGAGGCAGGCGATTTAACAGGATATCGATTTGTCCGCGAGTGCTGTGCTGGCTCCATCGCACACCAACCAGGCAGCCATGGACGTCGATATTTTTGGGGCACAGCCTGCACCGTGTCGGGTAAGCCGTGTAAGGCCGTCCTTAAAGGCCTGATAGGGCCCGAAATGCGAGAAACAGCCGCCGATACGGTGCAACAGTAGGAAGAAGCGAGAGTCGAAAAACGGTAGTGCGTTCCTTTCCACGGATTTCATTGTGTTGACGTACCACATAAAGGCAACCAGCCAGGCGGCACACGAAGCAAATAACACACAATGGATCTCGGCGGCGCAGGTACTGGAGGGGCCGTGGCTTGCCCGGTCTGTACTCTTTACTTACGCGAGGGTATCAGCCTTCAAAGACATTTGGATACTCATCCCAAGGAACAGGTTATAGAGGCTCTCATTAAGGCTAGCGCTACTGTGCCTCCCCTAACGCAACCGCCTTCACCCACGATAACACCTCCACAGACTAATCCACAAGTACCCACTACAGGCACTCATATTCCCTCCCAGTCACAGTACCCCATTGGGCCAGTTTTTGAGTGTCCACCCATGGGTACAATGGTGCCACCGCAGTTTGCCTCCTTTAGCTACCAGCAATTTGTCAATAATGGTACCATGATGATTCCGCAATATGCCATGGCACCTCAGGCCAACCAGATGATGCAAATGTTGTACAATCCTTATGGCATGTATCAGCAACAGCAGATACCAACGGTACAAATGATTTCGCCCATAACAACCATTCCAACCACAACCCGGATCAGACCTGCTGTGTCAGTTGCTGGAGAGACTAACGGTAGGACTGTTACTGTACCTGCAAACAGCTCCGAATCTAAACAAATTTTACCTGAAATTGTGTCAGAACCAGAAGCAGAAAGAGTACTATCGGATATAGATGTCCCAGAAACATCATCAGAAGAACAAACTGAAGGCAGACATGAAATGTTTGAAGGTAACGGAATTCACGTGGAACACAGAGGACAGCAGACTCAGAATTCTACTTCTCAAGAGCAACACAGTAATCAACATGAATACCAAAGCGTTACACAATCTTTAACCATTGCATGTGAATCTACCACATCCGAAGAAGAAAAGTCACAATGTGCATTGCCAGATGTTGACGAAGGAGATAATTCTGACATAGTCCCAGATCAAATGAAATGTAAAACAATTGAATACGAAGAGTCTGAAACCGAACAGTACTCACAAGGGTATGAAAAGAATGTCACTAAAGAGAATGAAAATGACGTTACACTGGTAGAAGTTAACATACAAATAGAGGAAGAAAAATTAGATAGTGAACAAGCTTTAGAGAATGATGAACAAAATGTAAATGAATCCACACAAGCAGAAGCTGCTTTAGACGAAGAGATGAAGGAATCGAGTCAACCAGAAGTAGAACAATTAGAACGACTACTTATCACTATTATGGAATCAGAGTTTAGTACCGTACAGATGAAAGAAAGTAACGAACAAAGAGAACGAAAAAATAGTGATGAAAGGACGATCATCGAGCGAGAAAATACTGTGATCCGTGATATCATAACTGTTGATACAGATATAGAAGAATGTAGTGAAACAACACCTAGTGCAAAACATCAAGAGGATAATTCTTGCAAAGATATCGAAGAAGCTGATGAACAATCCCCATTAAAAATTTGCACTTATTCGCTAGAAGAAAACCTTTCTTATATTTACCGATACAAACACAGTTTGTCCGCACCTGCATCCCCGGTTTTGCCAAAAAAATCACACAGAACGTACTCCATGCACTCTGACTTCGGTTCTATTGAAAATCTTAGCATATACCCAGGTGGTTTCGATGCAAGTAACTTACAAGATGACGAAGATGAAGACGACGAGGAGAAGAATGATATGGAAGATAACTTTGATGAAGAAGACATGGATATCGAGGAGATTCCAAGTCCTCATACTCCTTTTACGAAACATGACGTTACAGATTGCACAAGGTCGCATACACCTCTTTCTACGATCAGTGGAATATCTGTTCTAAGAGTTCGAACTGACCTTAGTAAACCTTCTTCACCAGCATCCACGCATTCATTTTATCACATGGACGCAGATAGTTTGAGCAATGACGCAGACAGCAACGACGACACTGATTTGTCACCTGAAAAAGATCCAATCGATTGCAGCCAGGTCCTACAGGACTCTAAGAGTATTCACCAGGAGGTGATTGTGACTGATAGTTTAGAAAAGAAATCAGACTCGAATCATACGTATCATCAATCAGTAATTACGGAGCATGTCAGCTCCTTTCCTGTTATTCACTCACAGCAGCCGATAATCATACATGAAACTTATTCAATGTCCAACAATAAAACAACGAACAATCTCCTAAACCTTTCGGAACCTACTGATCCGATGACTAGTACAGATTCCAAGAGTTATCAGCCTAGCAAATCGATTCTCCAAAAACCGACGACGGAACTCCTGAATATCAATGAGGATGCACATGCCGGACCGATGAACGTCTTTGAATTCGACGGTCTTCAGATTCTAGTTCCTAGTACATTTATAAGTGAATCGTCACAGAAAGCTGTGAGTGCTACTAGCCAGCAATCTATGGCAAGTAGCGAGGGAGGTGCTGGGATTGATGAAGAGGTTAAGAGCGTGAACATGCGTGCTGATGAGACTATGCCACCACGAGGTGAACTATCTGAGCAGGAGAGTAATGGATGCACAGAACAATCTGCATGGCAGGTGAGTCAATAGTTCTTACAATTACAAAAAAAAATTATATTGCATAAATAATATTGATAAATCTCATTGATTTTTCTCCTGGATATAGTTGTACATGGGTCAAGAGTCTTCGAGGATGTCTACGTCGTACGATCTCATGGCCCGAGAAAGTTGGGAGGAATCTGAAGGATCAGATAATGAAATTAGCGGACCTTTATTGGACAGTCGTTCACTAGCTACACATTTCACCTCCAGCCTCTTCTTGGACCGGGACAGGAAAACACCTACGAAGAGGACGTTCAAGTGTCCTCACTGTAACGAAGTGTTCGACTGCCCTAAGGAGCGTAGAGTTCATAGTACAACGGTGCACAAGGAACCAGGTCCAAGCAGCAGCAGAGATAATACGGAGCAACCTGAAGTGAAGGATATTAAATTGCTGGATGGTCGTATGAATATGTTTGATTCATTCGTGCCAGGGTTACATGTTCAGCAATCGTATCATCAGCAGCCTCTTCTACATCAACTCCAGCCGCCACAGCAGCAGGATATTTCCAGGGTGGAATCTGATCAGAAGATTGATAATCTGACAATCCCTCCTGTGATAGATGCGTGTTGCTCCATATGTAATCAACGATTTAGCAGCGAGAAGTCTTTGCAGATACATCACAGAAGGATGCACGTGACCGAGGTGACGAAGCGCCGTGAAAACGCCAAGTGTCAAATCTGTAACGAGGAATTCCCTTCAGTGGTGTTGTTTAACTCTCACTTAAAAATACATCCGCTAGAGTGCGGTCAGTGCGGGAAATACTTCTATAGGAAACAAAATTTCAAGCTCCACATGAAACGGCATCTAGGTATTAAGCCGTTCCCTTGTACCGTTTGCGATAAAGCATTCCTTACCAAGCAGAAGCTTGACGAGCATACAAACGGACACACCGGCAATGCTCCTGTGAAGTGTAATTTATGCAACGAGACATTTCGTAGATATTCCAATTTAACCCAGCACAAGAATAGACATCATCTTAATATTAAGAAGAAGTTGAAGGACTATATATGCCATTGCGGCGAGGTGTTTCATACTAAGAAAAAGTTGGCTTGGCATAAAGAGACTCACGACGAGAAACCTAAAGCTTGCACCTACTGTAACGAGAGGTTCATTCACATGGCGAGCTTGACACGTCACATGCGTCGTGCCCATAATCGAAGATTTGTTCCTGATGCTCAAAGAGAAAGTGAAAATGTAGAATGCCCGATTTGTAAATGTATTTATTTACGTTCCTCCTTGGCCGTGCACATGCGTGTTCATAATGGTGAGAGGCCCTACGAATGTCAAGTTTGTTCCAAGGCCTTCAGCACCAAGTGGAATTTGCAATTGCACAAATGGACTCACGCGGCAAGGAGCACAAAACCATTCAAGTGCAATCAGTGCAGCGCTGCTTTTTATCGACATAGCGATTATACGGCTCATATGAACTCTCATAGAAACGTTCGTCCTTATACGTGTAATTATTGCGGGGCGCAATTTATACGCAAATATAATTGCTTGCGACATGTTAAGGAACACGAGGAGAACAAGGCGTACACTTGTGACGTATGCAACAAAACTTTCCACCGCTCGTACTACCTTAAGGAACATTTACGTGTACACTCCGGTGCACGACCGTATTCGTGTCACATTTGTGGAAAATCAAGTAGCACCAAGTCCAATCATAATAAGCACGTTAGAATTCATCATGCGCGAGAACCTGTAAATACAGAAAATTAATAGGCCCCAGGTCTATGTCTCATATGGCATTACGATGTCTCAAGTGGTCTAAAGTGCTGGGTCTATTCAAGGTTTGGATCAAAGACATGTCAAGTAGCATCCTGGAAATTTTCATCTTTCCTATAATAGTGTAATCGTTATCAAGACTTGCAGAAATGACTGTTTACCTATCGCTCTTAGGTACGTTTTACGAGGAAAGATACGACTAATCAATTTTAAAATATTACCAATCAAACCTGAAAAACAGTTATACTCGATACCAGTTTTTTTTTTCTTTCTTTATGCTATCAGATTTGACACCTTTAATACACAAGGATCATTTTCAAATGTTATGCTCGATTGAAATTCCGTTGATGTATCAAATGCAATTCTGTAATTTCATTAAGGACGCTGTATCCGCCTATTTTCTTTTTTTCGCAAAATTTGACGTCACCATTACTTTTGTTTATTCGCATGGATAGAGTAATATTTAAAGTACTGCCATCACTAAATGTTTTAACGTGAATAGCGTAATGGATTCTTGTGAAATTAACAAAAAAAAAAAAATTGTCTAGATTCACGAAAATTAAAGTAACTCCAACGTTTAAGATTACCGAGTGCATTATAGTATTTTTAGCGTAATCGGTCGTGTTGGATCGAATTTCACTAATACACATTATTATTTCATTACTCTCGATTACGACGCAGTGAATTTTCATTGTCACACTGCGAATCGTATTTAATTCTTTAATCTATTTTAAATGTCGCACATGGTGTTCTCAAATTAACATTACTTTTCGTTTAACAAAGCTTTTCGAATAATCATTTGACATCTGACATTGAAATCTCAAGTTTTCATCCAATCCTCCTAACACACTTGACTTTTCTATGAATTCAAATGATAAAAGCAGGACAATTGTGATACCGGTATTGATATCATGTAAAAACGTGAACTATCTTTTATTACTGTATATAATCAATCGAATTGCCGAAACAAAGAAAATCAGAAAGAATTCTAATATAAAAACAGCCGAGGAAGTAATTCGAATCGGCAAAAATTTTCATTTCATTGCAGAGACTGAAAAGTTATATCAAATTTCTATATCTTACAGAAGATCATTGCGGTAATTATTAATTATACGATTGTCATTTAATTTATCAAAAAATAATAACAGCTGCAGTCGTCATCCGATATCAGTATAAGAATAAGGGACTCCTTTAAATTATGACCCATATGAAGATGGCACGTCAAATATAAATTGAATGACCGATATCCGATGATGACTATAATGAACAATAATTATATCTGTTCATTAAGCCAGACGTATTTTTTTTTTTTATAATTCGTCTCAATTACCTCTAAAGATTATTTACGTTAATTTATCAATTAATTTTCGTAAAAGCATTCTCCGTTTGAATGGTCCTATTGTTTAACAAGAATGTTCAGTTTTAAGGTATTCAATTTAGTATAGTAATTTCAATGATTTCGTTATGGTCCGACAACCCTGATTTATAAGGTCCAGTGACTTGAGACCCTAACTACTTAAGGTTATAATTGTTAATGAAAATTAACTCATATGTGTCTCAAAGACTCAAGTAGATCCTTTTCATCAAGGGCTACACAGTGAAACACGTTTGCCAACTAATAGCTATTAAATACAATATACATATATATATATATATATATATGCACACGCAAGCATGTATGTATATATATACATACATAAACACATAAAATAATTAACCAATTAATATTACATAATTATTAAACTCTTTTACGTGTCAATCGTTGTAAGTGGATTTTTTTTACGATAAACTATTTTACATGAAGCGTGCATATTGCAAGTTTTGCGCATCAGTGTCCAGTGTACTATGTGTGACGGCCCATATTTATTTGCGTAAGATCATTGCGCAAGGGGGCCTATTAATTACTACTATTACTACTACTACTACTACTACTACTACTACTATTATTATCGACTATTATACGATAGTCCTGAATCTTAGTTGTTATTCTTATATATTTATATATTTTGCAATATATAAAGGTGATTTTTTATTGGTAATTCCAATACCAAGACTGATCGATGTTGGTTCTCCGTATTGCTCTCTGGTACAAATTTATATAGAATAAATAATACGTTACTCGAATTTTGCGTTATTTTGGTTACTTATGAAATAAGCATTTGAGGTACTGGATTGCGTTAGTTTGAATTAACAAGTTATGATACAGTAGTATACGGGGTCCAAATTATAATTTTTTTAAAACTAATAACCGCTTGACAATAGTTAACTATTTCAATACTGCTTGAGAGGCCGAAGAGTTCTTTTAAAAATAAGTAATAACTAAAAGCCTCTTTCGTGTTTTGTACTAATAATATAAAACGAATTGACAATTAGCAATTTGATTAACGGGCGAATGATACTTAGCCAGTGCTTGTCAGCGTGTCAAATGTATTTTGAAATCGCTTATTGGGAGCTGTTGACAAAGGAAGCCGAAAGAGAATACATTCGGGATAATGTACAGGAGAGCAGTACAGAGTAAAGAAACTTAAAACTGCCTGAATTAAAGATACAAATCAGCCGATTAGATTTATTATATAGCATTTGTTAACTAAAAGAAATCGACATAATCAAACGTGTATAAATATGTAACCGTTACAAGTATCGCATTTGGTGTAAAGCTACTATATATATATATATACACACATATATATATTTTAAATTATAACTTTATTTTTATGCCACGATCATTTTTTCGAATTAGGATCTAGCGACCAAAGTGTATGCATGAACTATATTATCTGGCATATTCGGGCAGTGTGTAGAAACCCACCTAAAACCAACATCGGCGTCCAAATGTGCAATTGTTTAGTTAAGCAGCATGTGCGTACAATAGGGTGAACGCGAATTTGTACATAGTGTACATATGTATATCAATTATATTTTATAATAGGGCCAACGAATGACCTGGCAATTGAATATTGTATGAAACAATTCATGCTATATGAAGATAAAAATAGGATAATTATTATCATTAAAGAAACAATAAATCAGCATGTGTATACCTTAATAAAAGTTATGTATTGAGGTACTTTTTTAAATAGGTTTTTTTTATCATTACTTTATGTCGACTTGTGTGTATATGTGTATATATATATATATATATTGTCGACCCAATTTTTTAGTTTTGTTTAACTCAGAGAAATGTTAATTCTTATCGTACGCACTGTATCATATTAACTTTCAGTCTGATGACAATAATACGATAATTTCATATCTTTTGAAATAACCAGTACTTTATTTGGATCGTGTAATAATGGAGTTTTGGATGGCTTATAATTGGAACGTCTCGAGGTAATAGTCATTTAAATGCTTGGAAAGGTTTCGGTAGTGAAGAGCCACAAGGATTGGCATTGTTGGAAGTTTGAATGCAGGAGGCTGTGAGCCGCTGTGTAAAGGAAACTGTGAATTAATGTGGATATATATTTTAAAAAGTGAGGTATGGACCTATGGCAATAAAAGAATAAAATAATTACTCATTGTATATCGTACGTGGCTATATGAAGAAACAGTGAATATTTGATGTGTCATACAGAAAGTGGACGTGTATGGCCTGTAGAGCGGTGAACCTAACCTAACTAATAGCTGTTATGTACGAACGGTTGAATTGTGAGTTACTAGTGTAAAATATATAATACTGTACGATTGATAAATGTAAAAAGACTTTAAAGGTTTGTATTGATATAAGAAAAAAATGGCTTCTAAAAGGAAGCCTGATACTCAAGTTCCGGCTGAGGAAAGTGACTTGTTGTCAATCCGGCCTCTTGGTGCTGGTCAAGAAGTTGGGAGATCATGTATAATGTTGGAATTTAAAGGGAAGAAAATTATGTTGGATTGCGGTATACATCCAGGATTGTCTGGGATGGATGCTCTTCCTTTTGTGGATTTAGTGGAGGCTGATGAAATTGACTTGCTGTTAATCTCACATTTTCATTTGGATCATTGCGGAGCTTTGCCATGGTTTTTACAAAAAACAAGCTTTAAGGGCCGCTGTTTCACGACACATGCCACAAAAGCAATTTATCGTTGGCTTCTATCAGATTATATTAAAGTTAGTAACATTGCGACTGAACAAATGTTGTATACTGAATCTGATTTGGAAGCAAGTATGGACAAAATTGAAACTATTAATTTTCACGAAGAAAAGGATGTATTTGGCATAAAGTTCTGGGCATATAATGCTGGCCATGTGTTGGGTGCTGCTATGTTTATGATAGAAATAGCTGGTGTGAAGATCTTATACACTGGTGACTTCAGCCGGCAAGAAGACAGACATTTGATGGCTGCTGAAATACCTAATATACGTCCCGATGTGTTAATTACTGAATCAACTTATGGAACGCATATACACGAAAAGCGTGAAGATCGTGAAGGAAGATTTACCAATTTAGTACATGAAATTGTTAATCGAGGTGGTCGATGCTTAATTCCAGTTTTTGCCCTTGGTAGAGCGCAAGAACTACTTTTGATTTTGGACGAATATTGGAGTCAGCATCCTGAGCTACACGAAATTCCAATCTACTACGCCTCATCACTAGCTAAAAAATGTATGGCTGTATATCAAACATATGTAAATGCTATGAATGACAAGATCAGAAGGCAAATAGCTATAAACAATCCATTCGTTTTCAAACATATCTCAAACTTAAAAGGCATTGATCACTTTGAAGATATTGGTCCTTGCGTTGTAATGGCAACTCCTGGTATGATGCAAAATGGATTATCCAGGGAACTTTTTGAGTCATGGTGTACAGATTCTAAGAACGGAATCATAATAGCTGGTTACTGCGTGGAAGGAACTTTGGCAAAGACTATCTTATCCGAACCTGAAGAAATAACAACGATGTCAGGCCAGAAACTTCCCTTGAAAATGTCTGTCGATTACATCTCATTTTCTGCTCATACCGATTATCAGCAGACATCAGAATTCATCAGGATCTTAAAACCGCCGCATGTCGTATTAGTTCATGGAGAACAAAATGAAATGGGTAGATTGAAGGCTGCCTTACAACGTGAATACGAGGATGATCCAAATACCACCATGGAGATACACAATCCAAGAAATACAGTCGCTGTGGAATTATACTTTCGCGGAGAGAAAACAGCTAAGGTCATGGGAACTTTAGCGATGGAAACACCAAAACCAGGACAGAAATTATCTGGAGTTCTGGTTAAAAGAAATTTCAATTATCACATGCTGGCTCCATGTGATTTATCTAAATATACTGATATGAGTATGAGCCAGGTAATTCAAAGACAGAGTATATACTTCTCAGCATCCTTACCTGTTCTCAAGCATCTCCTAACTCAAATCGCCGGTAACCTGGAGGTTGTGGATGATAAGAAGTTAAGAGTATTTAAAAATGTTGATGTAACTATTGATGGGAAAATTGTGACCATGGAATGGATCGCAACACCTGTGAATGACATGTATGCTGACTCTGTACTGACTGCATTACTGCAAGCTGAGATGATGGAGCAACCACCAAAGATGTTACCAGCACCAACAAAAATGGACCGAATGCATTTCAAAGAGTGTTTGATAGAGATGTTGCAAGAGATGTTTGGCGAAGATTCTGTGCCGAAGATCTTCAAAGGAGAGAAGCTATATGTAACTGTTGATGGAAAGAAGGCTCACATAGATCTTCTGAATTTGGAAGTGACCAGTAAAGATGATGAAACTTTTCAACAAATAGTACAGACTGCGGTGACGAAATTGCATCAATCGTTAGCACCACCATCCGACGCGTTATAAATTTTTCATTTCAGTTTGAGCGCAAATTAATCTGGTTAACAGTTATGACGGCAATTTATGAAGAAAAATTGTTTCGTTATTTACGTAATTTATATTTGTTTTATTTAGTTTAATTTATACGACTTCGTGTATAATAAATACATCTTTGTAAGAAACATTTGGTTTCGTTACTTCGACGTTACCAAGCTTTATTTCACAGTTCATTATGTTCATTCAACATTAATAACTTTTTTAATAATTCAATTCATTATGTACAATTACAGTAGTCTGTTGATTGAAAATTGTGTAAAAATGTATACGTCACAATTTTCAATAGTTTGCAATAGCAAGTGATTTTTTTCAAGTGTATAAAAATATAAAACTAGAATTTATCGACCCCTTGATTGAAGTCAACATTTTCATGATTGATTAAATACATATTCTGTAAGATCACCCCATGCGGGACCTACTTTTATTTTAACAGGCAGTGGTACCATGAAGTCCTGAACTTTTTCCATTGATTCTTTCACAATGCGAGCGACCTGATGTAAATCAGCCATATTTACCTAAAATATATGTAGTAATAGAAATAACGCATAAAACATTAATTCCTCTGGATACTCACTTCATATAATAATTCATCGTGAAGCTGCAATACTAAGAATCCACCACGGGGATGTGAATCTCTACTGCTACTGCGTAATTTGCGTTTTGTTTCTGCTACAGTAAGTATTGGAGGTATATTTATAAATTCTTGTTTCATTCTCTCCTCTACGATTATCATAGCTTTCTTGGCAAGATCTGCTGCGGAGCCTTGAATTTTTGTGTTGACTGCCTGCCTCTCTGCTTGTGCTACGATGAATCCAAAAAATATGTAAGTATATACATTAAGTATGTAATAATCAAAATGGCTTTAAAAAATGTTTCTATCTTACACTTACATTTCTCAGCTTGATTTGTACTTTTTAAAGCTGGAAGTATTCTTCGACGTCCCATAAGGGTTTCTATGTATCCATCGATTCTTGCTTGTTCTATAACAGTTTTTAACCACTGTCGAACATCTGGATATGTCGCCATAAAAGTTTCCATGAATTCTGCAGCTTCAAGTTCGGTTACTGATAAATGATCTGCCAAAGCCTTTACTCCCATGCCATAAATCATTGCGTAGCATAATTGTTTGGTACGCTGACGCATTTTATCATCGACCTGACACCAATTTTAGCAATGATTAATCAATTTATAAGTAGAAACAATTAATTATGAATATGCATTGTACCTCTTTTTCGGTTACTCCGTTCCACTTTGCAGCTATACTCTTAAATACGTCAGCCTCACTCTGCATAATGTTACACAGAAGAATGTCTCTTGAAAAATGTGCTAGAATCCGTAACTCCAACTGACAATAATCTGCCGAGAGTAAAATATTACCCGTTGTAGGAATAAATGCCATACGAACGCTAATAACGAAGCTATTGTCTTCAGAATTGAAATCTCTGGGTACATTTTGTAAATTCGGCTCGTACATTGATACTCTGCCGGTTACGGTATGGGTCACACAGTTTCCATGAATTCTTCCACTACTCTTTGCCATTTTCAATAAGGGAAAAACCATCTAAAAAAATATTCAATGTGGACCTTTAAAATATAGTAACAATAATAGTCACACTTTGCAGTCATAATATTTACATGGACTCACTTTAGTTTGAGTAGAACTTAATTTTCTCCAGGATATAATTAAACTGGAAATTGGATTTTCACATTGCTCCAATACTGCTTTATTCGTGCTAATTTTCTTTCCTTTATACATTCCAAGAATCTAAAAATCAAAGGGGATGTAGTAATAATTTACGGCAGCAAGTAATATAAAACAAGCTTCCAACCTGGGCTACATTCTTAGACGAAGAGAAATTGAACTTTTTTCCTGCTAGTGCATAGGCTTGCTGCTCCAGAGATGACATTTCTTGTTGAATGACTGATGATAATTCTTCTAATGATTTTAGGTGAATACCTAAACCCGTTAATTCCATTCGTGCTAAAGTAGCCACTGCTTTCATCTCAATATCTATTTATTCAATGATAAAATTTAAAATATATATATGAGTAACACGTTATGCATTGTCATTATGTGTTTAGAAATGAAAATTGTATTGTACCTTTAAAAGTATCTAAAAGTGTTGAATTCTGAATACTTAATTTCTTTAAAAGTGCATCCATGATAAACCAAGTTATTACAACTTCTATAGCTGCCCGGGTATCCCCTGCTATTACACTTTTAAAATCCATTCCACACCCTACACTGCCATAACACGTACCAGCATGTTGTAGTAGGTCAAGTCCTTGTGGAAAATATTCACTTGCCTAAGGATTAATTTCATTTAATTATTATGAGAAAAATATATTTTTTCTCATATTGCTTACCATAGTAACAAAGCTTTTTTCAAAAGCATCTGGATTCAAAAGCCATTCTGCAGTCTTTGGATCAAGAAATAAACATGATGGAGAAATAGCACAACAGCGATACAAAGTTTTTAAAACATCCTTAGTAGCGAAGCAGTGTACAGTTAAAGATGATGAAGATAATAAATCAGTTATTAGACTAATACGTTCTTTACTAGGAATTTTTGTGTCTGTAAGAAAATTATATTACAAAATATTAAAGCTTAGGGGAAAATTGTGCAAAAAAGATACATTATATTATTAGACTTACCATGCACGTTACCAAAGGGAATATAATAGACTTTTCTTCCCCATGATATTGCAACTCCACTTAATTTAGTTTCCTCGTAAACATAGTTTTCATTCTTTTTTGATTTTTTGTTATCACTATTAGACGTTATGCCAATGATCCTTGCTCCTATAGTAATTTCATCCTTCATTGATCTTTCACAAGCCAGAGCCATGGCGATTTCTGTTCGACTTTTTAAATCACGTTTAAATGAATTGAAAATTATTCTGTCTGTAGCCACATTTGTAATGTTCATTGTGTTCCATTCTAAATTTTCTTTCTCTTCGTCACAATAATCCTGATCTTCCAAATTAATTACCTTGTGATCTTGTACTTTTTTTATATTCATTGGAATAGATTTAACAGTTGGTTGTATATTTCTGGATTTTTTTATGGTCTTCAGTTTCTTCACTGGAGCATCTTCATCCGAATTGGATACAATACTATCCGTGCTACAATTTTCACTACCAATTCTTCTACGTACATCATTCACTGTACATTTTATGTCTCTGCTAGTATTTAATACATTTTCTATCGTATTCATTTCCAACATCTTCAATTCCTGAAGTCTATTTATCTTTCCTGCGCTGAACTTAGCCGTTTGCTGTGTAGCCAATAATCTTCTTGTGGTTTCTAATTTTGATCTGGTACGACTTTTGCTTGTGCTAATGCACGTTTCTATATTTTGTGATGATATTATTATGTCATCTGAATCAGACTTGTTTGAGTCTAGAGATAATCGACGATTAGCAGCAAATGTCAATACGCTTGCTATTGGTGATTTTTCTGAATCAAGATATTTTGCGTGCAACTTTGGCTTCTTAGGACTTGTATTACTCGTTACACTTTTTATTGCCTTAGTTCTATTCTTGTTTAACGTGTAAGACTTGCTAGTCAATGATTTAACTCGAGAATAATCTTTTGTAATTGGAGTTGCAGATATCTCTTCGACATTATCAAAAATGTTTAAGATATTTTTACTTTTGCAGTTTTCTGGCTTCGATGTTCCAGGCGTACTCTGACTTTTAAGGGCACCTGCCTTTTTTATTAAATTTCTTGTATCGTTCCAAGAGTCATCGTTAGCTAACAAATACTGATCCAGGCTCTGTGGTTGAATTTCCAAATTCTTAGTACTGACTTGATTTGACGATGATACATTATTTTCTTCAAATACAGGAATTTCCAAAATGTCATTTGTGTTTTGTTCTAAGGCATTACAAGCTTGGGTATCTAAATAAAAACTGTCATCAAATAGACTAGGACTCCTCGAGTCAACATTTTGTACTGCGCTTTGATTTAGTGTCACAGTCATCTCTTTTCTGCTTGTAGCAACCAATTTTGATTCCAATTTTGATTGAATGTCATCAATTTTAAACGTAGACCACTCACGATTATGTGGACTATCATTCAATATTTGTTTCAATGTTGAATGAGTTGATGTCTTAGGTGAAGGCTCAACAAATTCAATATTTTCTGAATTGATGGTAGGTTTTGTAGTCAACTGGATAGGACTCTCACTTTGTTTTCCAACAGTTGGCGCTTCATTATTCTTTGAACATCTTGAAATTGTTGAATCCCTAGATGCATTAACTAAAAGCGTTGAAGTCTCTTTTAACTCTTTGACAGACTTCTCTGTTTTTGGTGTTTTTGACGATTTTAGTAACCTAAATTTGGACTTTTTCACAGTCTTATTTATAGACTCGCATTTACCGTCTTCGTTAATTTTATTATCTACGGTATACTCAGTTTCTTTGTTTTCTTTAATCAAAACATTCTTTCCCTCTTTGCTTTTAGGAATTTCAGTATTCTCAAGTACAGCGCTTATACCTTTAACACTATTACTCTCAGTTATATTTTGCTTTATTGCCTGAATATTCGTTTGTGCTCTTTGAGAATTATTAACACCACTGGTATTAGATTGACTGAACCTACTGGATAAGCTGATAGAACATTTAGCAGCAGTATCATCAAATCGACTATTATTTAAAAACATACTAGCACTCTTAAGTGGTTCGTTATCTTTCTTTTTCTCAGACTCTTTCCACTGTAATTCTTCAACTCCTAACTCATTCTGCAACAAGGTTTGCTTTATACAAATATTCTCTTCTCGTATTAAAAATAATAAATCAATATCTCTACCTGAATCAAAGTTCTGGCTTCTCGCACTAACATAATTGCTGCTTGATGAGGTGTCAGACCATCCCGACCAGTAACAAATATAGTTCTCATTTTATTCCTTCTTGCAACTTCCACTTCGTGTTCTCCATCTTGTTCCTTTCCACTAAACACATTATTCGCATAACAAGTAATACGTATACACAAAAAATATATAATATTTTTGTTACCTCTCAAATGGAAGGGCTTTGTACAATGCACGTTCGACATCCAATTCATTCGCAACAGCTAATTCCATTACGTTAGTGATACCTTCTTTATAAAGACTTCTTGCTCGAAGACCATTTAATAATGGGAGACGTAGCAAATCCAAAAGCTCACGGCAAACACCAAATTGTAAACGTGTTTGGAATTGTCCCACTAATAGCTCTAAGCAGTCCCATCCTAACTCTTTGCAAAATTGTGTAACCATCCCTATATAATAGATCCGAGTAAAGATACAAGATTTTAAATGATTGCCTTAATAAAATATACTTAAAAATTAATGATTGATAATTCTACCGGCAAAAGTTGCTGCTGATTGTTGTAAACTTTGAAGAAGACCGCGACAGCATCCATATTTTTGGCATACACTACTAAGGGGTACTTCACGTACCAAATCGTGCAATGCCAGTGCAGTGTAAAACCTTTTGTGTATGTCTAACTGAAATGTATTATTCCGATTGTTAAACGTGCTTGAAATTTTTGTCATACATTTTCATGAATATACTTACAACTTTACCGCTCTTTACCGTGCCGCGAACAGCAGACATTACAAATCGTTCTTCCACACCTACAAGTTGTCCAACTCTACGTTCACTCTCTGACAGTGCTCTCCAGAGTTCCAAAAATATCATCCAATCAATCTGTCCAATTTGACTGCCAGAATTGAATGGAGTTACCAAATAAATAATATGTAATTCAGAATCCAGAACAAAACATTTTCTAGCTTTTTGTAATTCCTTGAACAAGAACAAACCATCCCTTGGTGGAACTGATGCTGCGAGACAAGCTTTCCCAAGTGGAGTTGCTACCCATCTTTGTTCTCCTGTTTCAGTTTCTTGTAAACTGATAACACATCACATTATATGTATATAGATATAATTGAGTATTCAATTTTTAATAATTCATTAATACTTACAGAATGAATTCACTATCCACTAAAAATTGTATAGCATCCTTTGTGGGATCATCCATACGGTTCTGTTCACTGAAGTTAACAAGAGTGCATCTGGTGTACAGATTAAGATCTGCCGCAGTATATGCTACTTCACTAGCCACTGCTTCTAACAATGCTCGAATCAATGGTCCAGAACCTTGAAGGCAAGATTCTATTGGTTCTAAGGAAGCTGATAATAATATCTTGCCAGCAGCTTGTTCATTCGTTTTACATACAAGAATACTTTCTCCTAGAATGACAAATGATTTTTTAATATTACTCTTAGTTAATATCATGTATTCAATAATTTTATACCAGCAGTGTCCTTTCCCATTCGACCGGCACGTCCTATCATTTGCTTGTAAGTAAGAGTATCCAAAGGTTTCCCATTAAATATTGGTGATCTGATGATTACTCTTCTTGCAGGTAAATTTACGCCGCTGCTCAATGTCGAAGTGGCTGTCAATACTCTTAGTCCACCAGTTCTATTTATAAAAAGTTAGTTAGGACTTGACAGCACTGTATATCGCCTTGAAATTATTTCATGTATACCTAAAAGATCCTTCTATAATGTCACGTTCATCCATAGTCAGTCCAGCATGATGAAAACCAATTCCAAATGAAATTGTGTTTTTAAGCACAGTATCCAATCCAATTGGACTACGCTTGAGTTGCTCCAATGCTTCAGTAATTGCTGTAAGATCCAACTGTTTCTTTAGGATCTGACCTAATGGGTGTTCTCCACGTCCTGCAGGTGTCATTGTCATCAGTGAAATATTAATTATATTGTCATTGATACTGACTGTTATTAAAAATTAATGTTTTAATGTATGTATATACCTAATTTAAAAAACATTGAAGCCAACTGCAATGCTAATTTCTCACACCAATTTTTTGTGGGACAAAATATCAAGACACTGTGACCATTTGCTATTGTTTCGATACAAAGTTGTATAATATCGTCTGAGTCTGCTGATAAATCTGGATGGGGTGTTAAGTTTCTGATTGGACACATTTTAGCATCGTATATAGTTTTTCCAATCTACAAAATATTAACTTGTAGTATTATGGTGAATATTTTCATGGTTTAAAAATAAAATTTATACCTTGCACTGTTCGTTAAGTGGTACAGGTCTAAATTCAGTTTTATACAGTTCCGCATCTAACCAGGAAGCTAAGAGATTGAGATTTGGAAGTGTAGCAGACATGCCAATTAATTGTATCCGTATATGTTCTTCTCTGCAAGTAGAATGAAGCGTAATAATTTTTAATTACATAAAAAGTAAATATTTATATGTATTTTGTAATGTTTACCTAAGTGTCATATATTTTAATTTTGTTAAAAGCAGCTCAAGTAGATATCCACGATTTGGATCTCCCAGCAGATGTAATTCATCAATCACTACCGCTCCCAATGATTCTAAACCACCGTCTTCCATTAAATGATTCACTAAAGAGTTTGCCTTTTCAATAGTCGCAATCGCAATGTGAGTAGCTGAGAAACCCCCTGCAGGACTGATTCCTCCCATGAATCCTTCTACTCTGATTCCACTACTAGATAAGAGGTCCTGAAATATTGAACTATTGATTGTTGTTTAAAAGAAAATACAATTATATAAAATATATAAAATTTACGTACTTGAAAATAAAACATTTTTTCTCGTACAACCGAAACAAATGGCAAGATAAATATAGCTTTCTTGCGACGCTCCAAAACTGTTTTGATAATAAGTATTTCGGATATAAAAGTTTTGCCAGCAGAAGTAGGAGCCGAATATACTAAATTTCGACAATCTTCCATGAGCTGACGATTTGATAGACATTCTACTTGCCAGGGAAACATGAATTTTACACCACGTGACTCATATTTCTATAAATTAAGAATAAAATCAGCTTTTATGCGCAATAAATATATAATTAATATAATACCTCAAGAATGGCTGGTGGTAAACCCCAAGACGATAATTTGCAATAATCTTGTGTAGAAATTGTAAATGATTCCTTATCGCAGTTGGAAGGTGTTTTATTGTTTTCTATGCACTTTGCAGTTGTTAAAAGTCTACTGAAATCAGTAACAGGAGAATCCTGTATATCTTCATTTTTATTGCATCTATTAATTGTAGTTTCAGTTTTTAGATTTTGTTCGTTAATATTCTCTTCAGTAATATTAGCAATTTCTACAATTTTTGTCAAATAATTGCCTTTTCTTTTCTTTGTAATTTTTTTCTCTTCAGCCTGGGAACTATGTAGTTCCATGGAACCACATTGTATTTGTGATAGTCTAATGCTATCTTTGAAATACTTTCCAATATCAGATTCATCGTGTTTCAGTCTTTTGGTTGATTGTTTAGGAGACACTTTTGCTCCTCCTTTGAAATCTGAAATCTCTCTTTCCAGATTTTCTGAAAAATCTATACTCTCTCCAAAATACTTTCCGATGTCACTTTCATCCTGTTTCTTATTTGAGCTCCTCAATGTTCTTTTATTACTACTTTGAGCAATATTCTTTTCAATTCGATTAAAGGAAGCCAAAGTACTCTCTTCCAAGGAATTCATTGCCAATGTCCTCAAATGTTGTACAATGTCAACTAAATGAGAGCATCATGTTCCTCTACAACAGTACTCTAGGATTTATCAAAAACTTCTAAGTGCTATAAATATTAGCGCAAAAGTATATTTACCTTCTATGCCTCTTACAAAATGTTGATCATATTAACCTCCTATTGCTCCAAAATATTTTGTGACTGCTGCTCATTCTTGTTATCTCTTATTTGTCACGTATGAAGCTCAAGTATTCGTTATAGACGAATAATCTTCAAATGGAATTGTTACGATTTGTCAGAAAAGCATGATTTATGCATTAGTAAAAAGGTACGGCTTGGCGTTCATTTAAATTCACAACTGGTTAAAATCAGCTGACAGGAGTAGAAGTGGTGGGAGGGAACATACGCATGGCCGTGTTTTTGTTTTGAGGGTGGCTTGACAGAATCAGACAGAATTTAACAATATTCTGCTCTGGCCTTTTTATAGGTATTATACATTCAAGCTTACAAAATGTATTCATATGAATGAATAATACAGTTGCTCCAAATGTAGTGCTTTAGTAACGTGTTTTCAATAATGATATTGTGAACTGTGTAACCTTTCTAGCATTCAAATACTTATGTATATACACATTTTGATATAAAGATTTTACCGAATTTGGTGAGGAATATATTTATTGTTACTTTAATTTATCATATATCAGCAAGTTTAAACATAGTTAATCATTTTGACTTTTAGCAATAATGGAAAGGCTTACAATCCAGGAAGCTTTTACAACTTTGAAACCTCTTTGCGATTCTTTAATGAAATCACCAAATGTAAAGAACGCTGAAGAAATCAGAGTTTGCATAAGACATATTTCCAATGCAGTGATACAAGATTTACAGGAATATGTGTTATTTCCTTTTACTGTACATTTACAAAATGACACTTTAAGGTAAGCAAATATAAACGATGGTAAGTAAGAAGCAAGTTATGTGTGTAATTTTGAATTTACATTACAGCAAAGATGTAAAATTACATTTAGTAGAGACCATAAGAGCTGTATTGTTAAAATCCAGGATATTAAAGATTAATAATTTCCATAAGATCTTTACATGTCTTTTATATCAAATATATGATAAGACGCAACCAAACATGGGTATGTTTCCAGATATTTTATTGATTCATGATGAAATTCCTTATAAGCTTGATAAAATTCATTATTACTTGTTTTACAGTAATTTCAGGTCATGAGGAGCTAAAGGAAAGTGTTATTTTATGTTTGAGAGATCTGATACAACATTCTACGACGGATGTTATTGAATTATTATATACAAGAGAAAATGCACCGAAGATAGGACAAGCAGTATATTTATCTGTATCTATTGCTAAAACTGAAAAATCACGTTCTCTTAGGTAAGTCAATTTAAACGTATTAAATTTCTATATCCAGATTAATAATATATTTATGAATACTAAGATTGGCAGCAATAGAAACAGTAATGGTTCTTTGCCAAGTCCACGACCAAGTCGATGATGATATCGTTTTGCGAGCGCAAGTGGCTGACGTGATTATGCTATTTCTTCCTGGCATTGCTAGTGGGTTACAAGAAATTACACATGGTAGTGATATTCAAGGGCATAAAGTTACAATGGTAATAAATTGATCTCTCGCAAATATTAAATTAAGATATAAAAATACATTATAAAGGAATCCAATATAATTTTAGATGGCACTTAGAGCATGGAGTAGAATAATCAGCCTTGTAATGGAAGATATTCCCCAAGAGGAGAATATTCCGTCCTTGGATGCTGTCTGTCATGTTAATATTTCTAACTCCTCTGATCCTTTAAAATGTTCATTGCATGGAAAAGGTGTGGCAGGAATGAAAGAACTAATGCAAACTGCTACAAGAAGTCAAGACTGGCTCGATGCTGCTGCTATTAAATTGAGTGTCCTTATTCCGTCACTACGAGAATTGACCCAACATTCTCACTTCAAAGTAAGAAAAGAATTAGCCGAGAGTGTAAGGCTGTTGCTTAACAAATGTTCCAGGTAAGATTCATTTCTTAATAATAATTGCAATATTTATTTGAACAATATATAACAACAGTGTATAATTTTTTATCAAAAGAAATATGAAGCCAAGCTTCACGGAACTCGTGGAGATTCTGATTTCTTTATCAGAAGACGAAGTTGAGGAAGTGAATAAAATTGCTAAACAAGCATTAAACGATGTCAATGAAAAGTGCACAGTAAACCAAAATTCGAGGCCCTTGATAGAATTGTTGGAGGAAAATTTTTATAAGCTCCTCACTAAATTGCCCAGAATTATTCGTGGATCTGGTATAAATCTTTCTATATGCTAAATAATTTAAAAAAATTAAAATCTATGATATCTTTGTTTGATTGTGCTTCTATTACAGACGACGCAGCGCAACTGTCACATCTAAATCATTTGGCTGGTTATTTAAGACTTTTTGGAAAACAGAGACTGCCCCAAGTTATATCATCCACTGCTCACTTGCGAAGATTGCTTCTTGCATTGGTTTATATTGCTGAACTAAACTGCAGTAATATCTCACTCTTGGAAGACATTGCTATTAAACGTACGATAACACTTTTTTACTTCAGCGTATTTTAACTTGTGCAATTAACAAGTAAAAACTATACATTCAATCTACGTTTGTTCATCAGATCACGACGATGCCATTCAATACGCGACAATGCATCCATGGAAGGAATTCAAATTTATTCGTGAATCATCCGTGGAAGAAAAGCTTACTTATGTTTGCAAATATTTGGGAGAATTTGGAAACTTAAGCATATTAGTAGATGCTATTCAAGGACTGATAGTAGACATGCCACAATATAAGAAAGAATTAACTTTACTACTGAATTGGATAATAAATGGTAATATTACTGTTCATTAACTAGGAAGCAGATAATATAAAATATTTTTCGATTTTTTCAGTTCCATTCGAAGACCCTACTACGTTATCCTTATATAAAACAATTGTGGATAATTATATATCACCAGACTCCTGGTATTTGCCTCTTGCTGTTACACAAAACGTATCTTTACGCGAAGCACAGAGTAATATCGTACAGTGCGGCCTCTTGTTAGAAGGATTGGGTATAATAGCGCAAAGAGTTGGAGAAGAGTATCATAGATTTCTTCTAAAAACACTTTACTTAGTCATAGAGAGAGCAGGTATAATTAATTAAATAGTAATTATCTATTCAAATAACAATGAAGTATCTCTGTTATTAATTTCTAATTTCTATAGGTAGTGGATACAGTGTACTCAGTATGGTCGGATTTCAAACTCTTCAACAAATAGCAAAGACACTTCGTTACGCCACTGTAACAGATCTTCTTCAGGCTAACATTGATTACTTGTCTTATCATGTGACATTGAAGCTACGAAGAGTTGAACGTAATCCTGGAGTACTTGACGTCGTTGCACTTATTATGAAGTATAGCACAATGGACGTTTTGCCATGTTTAAAAGATTTCGTAGAGGACGTACTCAGACAATCTACTGCGAATTTTCAACAAAAAAATTCCTACTCTTTTCTGAAAGTCTTTCACACATTTGCAGTGTGTATAAGAAGACTAACGTCGAACGAGCAGATAAAAACAAGTGTAGAAGAAAAAACCTTGTCAGAAGATCCGTCTGAAATAGTGATAAGAACAATACAAGAATATTACCAAGCAAAGAGGATATCTGAAAGAATAGAAGATGATGATCTTGGAGGTAAACCAGAAGACATACTGGAAGAGCTAAAAAATAAAGCAGACCTAGACAACGAAGTCCAGGAATATTTAGAAGGCAAGTATATCGAGCTAATATATTATTTTCACGTTAATTAATTAACTATTTAATCACAGACGAAAAGAAGGCAGAGCCACCACTATCTATAAACATGATAAAAGAAATTTCAAAGCGATGCTTACATTTCCTACCATCTAAAGATCTAGTAAGGGTATTGCTTGCCATGGACACTCTAAAAGAGAGTTTACATATTTTATCAGACTGGGAAAACGAATTGTTACCTATTGTTCATGAATTATGGCATCCATTGGTAGACAGATTCAAAGATCCTAATCCCCTTGTAATAAATAGAGCCTGGCAATTGCTCATAACCCTTGCTGACGTTTCCAAAGATTTCATTAGATCCAGAACACTGAAGTGAGTTTCCTAATAATATTTCAAAATGTTAACCGGAAGAAATCAGTAGAATAATTTTTCAAATTTTAACAGACAAGTGTTACCATCAATTTCGGATTTCCTTAAAAACTCCTCTAAGGAGAGTTACAATCAAAAATCCGGAGGCGCTTATGAATTTAGTCAGGTATATAAATTACAAAAGGAATTGCTTTCGCAATTAGGTCGCACTGCGAAGAATCTTCAGCTTCAGGAGCGAGAACTTTGGCATTTGTTAGATATCGCCCAACCGTATCTCAGTGTAAAGCAAAATAAATCATTGCAGGTACAGTAAATATTAAGTTACATTGAAGTAACATAGGGAATGATGTATAAAATTCATAATTGTCATAGGAATGCTGTATAACGATGTATGAAGATATTGCTGACTACGATGCAGATATTGTTTGGGTAAAATGTTTGAGCATTTGCAACACTACAAGTACCATAGAAGCACCTGACGATAGATTTCAAACTATAAATTTGGAGGTAAGTTAGTTACGTAATAATACTGATAGTTTGACATTACATTATTATCTTTATAAATGTTTATTTGTCATTCTTCAGGTTGCAAGTACCAATATACAAAGCGAATATCAGAAGAACGTAGAAACAATTATAACTTACATTCAAGATAAGACGATTGGTGTCTCGAGACAATAATATTATGTACAAAATTATGTTCAACGTGTCTATGTAATTCGGTACGTTAATGTTATATAATTTATTGATTTCATTGGCTACGCGTTTTACTTACACTTTAATCAATAAATATTACTATTTTCAATTCTAAGGTGAAAAAACGTTAAGTGCCTCGTTTGATAGCGTTAGATTGGAGTGACTATTAAAAAATTTATTTTATCACACTTGATTTAAAATGCACAAGTGTTACGTATTTTAAAACTTTAATATTATTATTTCATTTTTTTTTTTTCTTTAAATATTTTTCATCGCCCTGCGTTTATTCAATCACGCTACCATTCTAATATTTTTATGATAAACGCTCGACTTGTCAGACGATACAAAAAATCCTTAGATTAGGAGTTTATCTGTACAGTTATAGTACTACTCCTAATAAATTATATCCTTTATCTAGTATTTAATTTTTTGGTACCCTTACCATCAAACGCCAATCAGTTGAAATACTGATTCATTTAAAATAAGATATACTTTCACTATATCGAGTTACCAGCTTAGAAAATTTTAACTAAGTTCAATTCTTTATTCACAAGGCAAGAATTATTTGCATTGTTTGTAATGCGATTGCTTCCAAGGCTGCGATAATGATATAAATTTAGTTATAAGGATTTCAATACTTCGTCAGACTCCTATTATTTGTTTTGTTCAGATAGTAAATTACTCAAATTTATGACCGATGAGGATAAAGAAAAACAAAGAGTTATATTTAAACAATGATTGAACAAAAACTACTACTGTTCGTTTCTCAGGAATGTTAACGTTTACCCATCCATTTAACTTTAATCTTAAATGGCAATAGACAATTGTAGCAACAAACTTTGGTACAAGCAGCAACTGATCAAATGGCAGTTCAAACAATCCACACTTCCTTCTACATACCATTTACAATTGGTATCATCATATATTTATATGTATGGCTATAAAGCCAATTGTACTCCAAAGAAATTATTTATGCAAAATTTATACTGTCGGGCAATGTGGCACTAGAAAAATTTACAATACATCTCATACGATAAAAGTCAATGTTACTGAGATGTAAAGGGGATTTTCCTTTACGTCCTAAGACGTTATTCTCTTGCACGCATTCCTCTTTTCTATAAATCTCCCTATAAAATTGCTTAACATAAACACGCCGCTAACTCTTTCACTGGATTCACTAAGAAGCTGCACGGGATTCCGGTATGCACGAAATAGACAGAAATAAATGTTTGAAACACTGAAGAAAATTTAAGAAAAGTATTTGATTTTCTTTGCTTGCGTCAAATTACAACCTCCCGATATTTGCAGGCACTGTATCTGTATTAAGTGCTATTAATAAATTATAACTATTATAATTCTAAGAGAATCTAAAATGAAATTACAGTTGTCGTATATTTTTCTATTGCCCTATATGGTATATGAAAGTAGATCATGAAGTAATAAATGAATGAGCGTCATTTTCGAATGAGTTACACGATGGATTTGTTTATGTTCTCAAGAATTTTTGGTAACTCAAATATGTGTAGAAATAATCCTAACACCTTGTTCACAGGCTGGGATTGATAATCGACATTTCGTGTTTCAATATTTTGAAGCATAAAGTCAATTTTGAAAAAAGATCTAATCATTGTGGTCCACGTAAATTCTATTTTAATTAGAACACTTAAAAAGTAACATCTAATATCGAATATCAGAAGTATGCATTGTGTATCAGTAAAAGAGTTAAGTACAGCCTGTGTTATCTGGCTATTTAAAGATATTTGGGTAAATTAACGAAATGTTATTAATCAAGTTTGCATAATCAATAGCTATTTATAAAATGGGACATTTTACAAATTACCTTCAACAAACAGCATTGTCTACTGTGAAAAAAACCAGTTAAGAATGTTATGCGATGATTTTGTAGTGATACAAGGTAACATCATTTCCATGCTTGCTTTTGGGCTTTTTGCGATGCTAATTTTTTCGTTACGTACGATGAGATCACCAATGCCGCGAGTACTATTATAATGAGATAATAATCAAAGTCTTCCTTTAAAACGTCAAATGTTTTAGATGGCGCCACACGAGTATAGAAGAGATCTACAAAGAATAGAACAAAAATTTATTAACAACCAACTGTTTTTAAAAATTATTAATAAACATTTCAACTTACCAAGACCGTATACAAATACTAAACAAGTGCTTTCAAGGCCACTAGGACTCGTATGAATTCCTGATACCTTAGCCACACTCTGATTATAATTGACAATAGCATCCATGTGAATAGGTATCTCAGGCATGTAAGGTATCACACCCTCTTCGCGCATTTCAGGATTCGTAGGCCTCCTTGGATCTACTAACATCCATGGCAATTCCAAAATTCCTCCATTGGCCAGCGCAACTAAAACAAAATGAGAGTAAACTTTAGTTTTGGTTCTAGAAAGAATAAATTCATAACCGATACTTACCCATAATATGTTTACTCGTTATTCCTTTCTCAGTAATAGTTTCCCTCATCGATTCGATCGATAATGGAAAAATAAATGCTTGTCTCTCGACAATTGGTAATTTTGTCGTAGCTAAGGATGAGAATACTGGAAGGAGATTGATTAATTCAATATACGTAAAAGTATTTAATTCTTTTTTATATTTTCTTCCAAACTATACAGTACCTGTGGTATTACTCTGTGTCTTTCCCTCGTATAATTCTAACGTAGCGATTTCAGTTCTACGACTCTTTTCATTGTAATAACTGTACACTAACCAATTTTCAGAATGCACAACATGTACAGGACCCCGTGCTCTTTTATGTACAAGCGAGAATACCATAGCTCCAGATATGACGTCCAACAGGTACAGATTAAGCGTATCTAGAAAATGAATGATCCATTACAAAGAAATAAAAGCATATAGGCAATATTGACGAACAGTATTAAAATTGAATATGTAATTACTTTTATGTGTGCTGCCAACACCTTGTGTAACAACAGCAACTAAATTAGGATTTATGTATTTGTATAGAACAGATCGGTCTCCTAAGACACGGCCTTGAGAATGAACACGTTCGATAGGATTCTTCGAAACGATCTGCGTTATCCTTTGGTTCTTTGTTGACATTACAACTTCCCATACTTTATGGGCAATTAGATTCTATGGAGAGATCATAAAAAAAATTAACATTTTAATCTGGAACAAACAACGGTAAATTTAATATTTGTTACGTACCTGAGATGTGCTGTATGCAAGAGAGAATCCAGACAGTACACCAGTTGTTTGATCGGCAGTGAATAAATAGGTACTCTTGCCAACAGATGCAGCAACAGCAGTTGCACATTCAGGGTATACGTGCACTCTGTCTCTTGCATCAAGGATTGTGATGCTACGAAGAAACTCTTCAGTAGGTGCGTGGAGCAGCATGGACTGCTTTATTTTATATCCTAACCTGGTTAAACCTTCTAAAGGTTGTCCAGTTATAGGATTGAACGTATACACGATACCTTCGTTGGTATCCTAAAGAGATATTTACACTTACAAATATATGCATGACCTTTTAATTAATTAAAGAAATAAAACCATACCTTGTCAGCTGCCACTAAGGCACACTGCGGAGGGTGTGGGAAATGTCTACTGCCTCGTTGGACATAAAGAAGCATCTTGTCGGAGTCTTTGGTTAAACCTCGAATGTTGGGAACCATCAGTTGCCATATTATTTCACCCTTACGAGTCTCTATACCAAATATCTATATCGTACCAGATTAATAGTATTGTAATTTACGTGTGAAGATAATTTAAATATCTTTTTGTGAATTATTATCAGTACCTTTCCAGCAGCTGTGACTACGACTATCATTTTATGCAATCCAAATCTATCCCGAACTAAGTCAGCTCTTTGATTAGACTGTGGTGGTTCTCGCTTTAGCACAGCTTGAAGTAGTGCTTTGGCTTGATTCACTTGAGAACTGATCCTTCGTAGGAACATACTAAAGACATCCCCTGATATAAATGAAAAGGGACTTATGAATCAAGACTGTAAAGAATTTTAACCAACAGCAAATTACAGGTAAATAATATGAATTTGATCATGCAAATATTCTATTAGTATATGGAAATGGTTTTTATGATTTGACATTTACATGCCGTTTGTTGTATTATCATTGCTCACGTATGAGATATTAAAATCACACATTTAGCAGGGCTTGTGTTTTGACAATATTGCCACAAAACAATAAATATAAAAATTCTCAAATCATGCCACATTGGGGTAAATTATAAACTGAAAATCATTTTCAAATCAGCCTATGCTATATCACTACTTACATGAACCGTCTACATCAATACCTGCCAGCAGCAATTTACAAAAAAAAAAAGTTAATTATTATAGATCTGGATATTAAAAAATGTTCAAGAATTTAATAACATCAAACGACTTCAATTTAACGAACAATTATAAGTCCTAATTATCAGCGTGAGCGGTGTATTATTTAATATTTATTAAGCATGCCTATAGATATCATTAAATACCAAATTGCATCAAAATGAACGACCTATGAATCTTAAATTTATTTTCCATGGATCTTTCTTTTAAATCACCGACAACATTGTTTACCAGTTTACATAACTGATCGATTCCAATATTTTAGTAAAGCTATGTAAATAATCAGACTTACTCTCTTTCTGATCGAATTCGGTCTCAATAGCTTGATCTCCTTCAGACATAGGCAGCTCTATAATCTCCACAGCAATAATGTTAGCAAGGGCTTCCTCTCTAGTCCAAACAAGTTTACTATGTTGAAGTAACGCGATGACATGATCTTCACAAGACAATAGATGACGGCACGTAACGCCCTTTGATTGTCGTGGACAAACGGATGCCACAATTGTCGGTGCTTGAACAGAAGAGTGTGTTAAAGCTACGGACAATTGCGGTCTAGGCGTTGACGTGTGAAGTTCAAAAGCAGCAACTTCTGTCATCTGAAAGAAAACAATGTCAGAAAATGTAGTTAAGAATTGAATTTTACGTCAAGTAACACGATTGTCTCATCACGTACCCCATTTTTATATGACGTTTCCAATAAAATCTTTTCCTTATCGAGAGAGGTAACATAAAGGGAAGTATTACCAATAATATCCCTCTCAATAGGAATAGGTGTTTCGCCCGCAATAATAATTCGTTTCCTTTGGCCATTATCTGTACTGATAGATACAATAGGCTCATCACCTAGTACAGTTTCCAATTTGTACGGTCCTTCAGCTCCGGCACCAAATATTGTGTTAATTGTAGTTAATATAGGAGACGGAGGGTCAGCAGTTGTGTCAAACAGGTTAATCATGAACAGTACAGCCAAAGAGTCTCCTCTCAAACAGGCTAAATACGGAGCGGCTAATACACAGCTGAAAGATTTAGAAAATAAAATTGATATGAGTATAGATTTTACTTCATAAGATTATAGAATAAGTTATAATTTTATAAAGGAGAATACGATAACTCACTCTGTGTCTTCACTTATAAATTGAGCCGAGATGAATCTGTTATTCAATTTTTCACCAGTCTTACTATCGTATGATGTTACTTCTATTCCACTGTTGTAGATGGGAAGAATATGATGAAGAGTTCCATCCTTTATATGCCACTTAACATCTTCTATCCTGTGTAACAAAAAATAATCATCAAATATCTAAGGGAATTTTATACTAGTATTACTGATTGACATAGAATGAACAAAGTGTTTGTCGGTTAAATTAATATTTGATATTCTTCACACAATTATTTATATACTGCCAAAGAAGGGATTTGAACATTGTGTCTTAAGTGATAGTTAATGCATTTGCAATTGAGTGACAAATTAGTTGAAAGAAGTTTGTTCAGCAGTAACTGCTATGAGAGCTTATCAAATTGTCTTTCAACAAACAGTGTTACAAAGTGCACGTGAGTATAGAATTACAGGAACCTTTCAATACTATACAATCCCTCTGTAGAAAATGATATAAATGGAGAGTCAAGTCTGAAAAATCAATATCATAAACATAAACATTAAAAATTAATAAAGGCAAGCTAACGATAAGACATATTTTGAAATATTCCACGATGGCAACACTATATCGATATATATAACTCCTGATTTACCTGTCCGGATTTTGATCAGCGATAGGCCATTCGTGAAGGATATGTCCAGTAGCAAGATCCCATGCTCTTACTAACGCAGGGACATCTCCACTAACAGTTACAAAGTCCCCATCACTTATACCACCAAGAGCATGTATTCTTCCTGCATATCCCCTTTCAAATACTCGTCTCCAGAGTATTTGGCCTATTAAAGAACAGAATAAAGTCTCGATTAATTATCCAATTCTAATTACTTTGACATTTATAATCACAGCAACAAAGTACATGGTAAGTACCAAGTAACCACATAATTTATACAAGCATTTACTTAATTAACTTAATCAGTCAGTAGGGAACATAATTAATTTAGGAATCTCACCTGATTTAAGATTGAGAGCAGCAACAACATTCTCCTCCGTGGCAACAATAATCTTTTTAGCAGTTGACACAGTATCGAAGCTTGCGAATTTAATTCTCCCAACATAAGTCTGCCTCCTATGAACATAATAACAAGAATCCAGTCAATGTAAATTACTGCAAATTCACTGTCAATCAAAGGCGTGCGTGTGCATTATTGAAGAGGTTGGGCAGTGCAATAATTTTCAATTATAATAGTCTCGACATTACCAGTCAAACTTTCCAACTTGATCTTCGTACAGGCATAAAGACAAGTTAAACAGTCCAAATAATACGATGAGATACTGCAGTAGTTGTACATCAGTCAGAAATCGTTTAATATTTCCTCTGAAACTCGGCAAGAACGGAGCCATGACGGCGAATAGAGTGAACGTGACCCTACTTCTAAGCTGCAGAACTGTAGGCGCGCAGCCATTTGTAATTTCGTGGCTATACATGAAACATGACTACAGAGACACAAATCCGTAACTGAACCACTGAACGCACAAAGTTCAATTCATGATCAATTTATAGCAATTATTAAAAATCATCAAATTATTCCATACAAAATTGCGTTCACAATCATCAGGAAGTATAATATAACATAAAATTTAGATCACTGAGCGCACATCTCTAAATCTATATAGCTTCGCTTCTCCTATTAAAAAATAATTATTTAAAAATTATAAAATTCAAACAAAGTAAATATGTTTATTGCATTTTTAATTTTACCTGATATCATTATTTAAAATGAAGTTATAACGAACTTGTAATACAATTACGAATTGCAAGATATATATTTGGAGATGAAGAGGAACATGGTCGGTGGGGAAAAAGACATTGGTATGTATCGTGTAGAGTTTATTTTAAAAAGTCCTTTTCAAAATACATATAAATAAAAAATAAATGCTTCCTAGTATCGTATAGAACATGCATTTACGCAGTTACGTTATCCACGTCGGATTCGTGACCCTTCCATAAGAAAATATGGCAACTAAAATTAATTTTGAGACTTTTTCCAATTTTACTTCAATTGTTAGCTATACTGTCAAAGGCAGCACAGAGACCCACTGGCGAAAGTTTCAAAGGGATAAGGCGTATCTATTGCGGAGGGATTACGCGAACAATTGTTTGCCATCATTTTCTTTTTCATTTAATACGCAAAAATATGTTATCACTCGTTGAATACTTTTATGAATCAATACTTTCACTGATATTATCAATAACTAATCAAACGCCACATTGTGGTAATACAATATTCCCCATAAAGGAGTCATTTTCTCAGACGTTCATGAGTCTAGAACAAGTCACTGTTTTCACTGTGCTGCCTTATTAGTAAATTATTAAATTTGCAGAAATCTTAGGAAAATAGATAAATGTTACATATTATAAATTACTGACAATCCAAGTTATACCCTAGGCACACACATATATATATACATATATATGTGTTTATATATATATATTCTATCTGAATTTTATACATAGAATATCCGATATAGGCTCAGCATAGTTTCTTAATGTTTGGTTTTTCCTGCCCTATCCAAATTGACAACATTTTAAGCTGGGATAACACTTAACGTTTTTTTTAGTCATACAATGGTTTATGTTGCACCTCAACCATTCTGGAAACCACGGATCATTGTATCTCACTTTAGTACGATACGCATGTTCACGAATTACAAATACGCAAAAAAAATTAAAAAACAAACAAAACTGTCAGAAGCAGATTCGTGGTGACTAGAATACAATTCATTCATTCGCTGTGAGATTATGTGCATTATTACATAATGAAAAATTGTAAATGTTATAATAAATCGTAGTAATTATTTAACTTTGGTATAGAGCGCTCTACGGTGATCTTATGAGAAAAAGAAAAAATATATATAATAATAGTTAAAACAAAGATACAAGATAAAGTCTACTGTCCCAAGCAATTCCTTTCGATTGCATTAGCTGTAAGCAGTGTAATTTATCTCACCCGTGGTTGTTTGGATGAAAAGCTTTATCACGTGTAAAATCCGATACCATTCATATAATATTATAAGACATAGCTCCTTGTCAATTATTATAACTCTCTCCGAGCACCTTTAGGCCTTCGAGTGTTTACAAGTATCGCGATAAGGACTCCATACGTATAAGACACGACATTTCATTTACAAGTTCGTACCTTTTGAAAAGAAAATCAATTTACGTTGAGGTGTACGTGAAAGAAAACTTAAGAGTAAACAGAAACGTAAGTATGATTAGTTTCGAAGCAGAGTAGTTTTGTAATATCCATCGATACCCTCTCAACATTAATGAAAATTCTAGGTAAACTAATTCTTCAGTGAGAATATGATGTGGTACAAAAATCTAAGCTATGTTAGAAGCATCGTAACATTAGTGTTTGTCATAATTGATATTTTAAATATCAAACTAGATATAAAATTCATTGAATTGAAAATGGATGATACACTAGCTATTGAAACAGAGAATTAGGCACTAGTAATTTATGAAAGAGTGCATTTTTCATGAATAAACTACTTATCATTGTTGGGAGACATCTGTCATTGCAATGATTACAGATACTAATTTTGTAATTTTTGGTTCGATAAGACTTTGTGAGCGAAGCTAATATCATGTTGTGTGTATAAGAATGATAGAATACATTGAAAGCTTGGAGCCATCAGCAGTTGATAGGTTCTAAACTGCATTTGTGCAATTACATGTAGAATTCGTCATTTTTAAATAAATTAAGATTCTCTTAGACAGATTTGATATATATTGCTAATCTTAAACCTACTATAGCTGCTCTCACAAACCTTGTAATACCTAAGAAAATATTTCAAGTTTCTGATTGAAATGATAAATTTAGAAGTGCGACGCGATTTCTTTACTTGTGATGTAAAGTAGTAAAATAAATGCACTACTTACAATAAATGCAATTCGTATATAACATTAATTATAATACATTTACAAAAATTGTGACGCATCTGTTTTGTGTTATTAGTATGTAATCGATTAGTACACGTAGCTCATACGCATTTACCAGTATTAAACACATAAAGAGAATTATATAGCACTAGCTAGTGTACCAGATAATTAGAAAAATGTGCTTCGGTTATTGATACGTTCAACGTTGTAAGTCATATGGAAAAAATATTTAAAAATAAAAAATAAAAAAAATAAGGAAGGACCAAAACAGACCAAATATTGTCGCCCACTTAGGAACTGCTAATAATGAAATGCTCATAAAACATTTTAAGTATCGTATCGCGTTTCAGTACAAAAGAATTCTGCATGAAAAAATGAGAGCTGCAAAGACTGTTACATGAAACTGCAATACCATATAAAATATACAGCTGAAAAATAATGCCACAAACGTATGACTGATTAAAACGTATTGTCACTTTTTGATTGGACTTAAGAAATACAAGGACTACTATAAATACCTTCTTTGAGTTAATGAACATTCCAATTGAACAAAATTTGTCTCTATTTTGGACCAGCTGCGAATGGCTTTCCATGAGCTTTTCGGACAATGTAAACAAAAATAATGCAATGTGTAGCCTTCAAGATATAATTTGTCAAATTGAAAGTTTGCGCAAAGTATTCCTATGCTACAGTATATACATATCTAGCAAGCAGTAACGTGCCTTCTTAGTTCATTCTCGTGTACCGCTTAATACTCCCTTTTTATCAATTTCATTTCATCGATTTACATGAATTTCAAATAATATAATATGGCATACATAGATAGTTTAGTAAAATCCAAACCATATGGCGCATAAGCTTTAATTTCTCTTTATACTTTAATTGTTCACGCATTTCAGTGTAAATAAATTAGTATTAAGAAAGGTAGAGAAATATGAATTCACCATCGACATGCTTAATAACCATCATAGAGAGCATGGCACGTTGGACACTATCAATGACAATGATAATTTGTACATAAACAAATAATACGGATCAATAAAAATAATGCAAATCAAAATATCGGATAACTTGAATATAGAATATAGCAAGATATCAGATGAGAGTGTAATTCTATCAGATTCAGACGTTCATTTCCATATTAATTATGACTTTGATATTGAATTATATTGCGCAAAATAAGCTCCATCTATGGCTAATAACGTTTCTTAAGGAAGCATTTCTATTTTGATTGGTTTCCTTAGTCAAAAAAAAAAAGACAACAGCACTATTAAAAACGCACAACTACAATTCGTATGTAGGCCAATGTAGCTGATATTATTATAATACTATATTATATTCCTGATATTTTCAGACGAATACATCAAAGTTCCTAATTCGTTCTTGTTTTCAAGCATTTCTTTTTCGTAGCATACACATATCCTATCACTGGTGTACTGGTTACTTATTAAAAAAAAAAAAAAAAAACTTAAATCAGGGAGTAAGCAATATTCTACTCTCTTTATAAAATTTACATGTTTTTACCTAACAGTAGGATTTTCAAATTCTAGACAATAAATTACTATATATAGCAAAGTTGAACTTCGTTATTCGTTTTGTTCTCTTTAATCACTACCATTTGACATGAGAAATTGTTGGCATAGTATAAATTCTATAGTATTCCTTTCTTTATTTATTAATTCCACATAGTGAGCATGTTCTGAAGTCTTGTTTCATTGTATTGGAAGTTGTTCCATTTTATTCTTTGACAAATCTGAATGCTACGTATTTAAATTAATTGGAAAATGTATTAAGATCAAGTAACTCGACAAATTCATATTTCCTTGTACGATTGTGTCCACAAATGTGCCTCTATTTAATCCTTATTTTATCAGACTTTTTTTTTAGAGAATTTCCCGCGAGTGTGCTGTTACGTGTTGTCTACAATTTTAAATAAAGTTGCTTATAAGATTTATTTGATTCTTCGTTGCTATGGCACTGCTTGTCTATGATCAATTCTATCACCCTATATTCTCAGTTTCACAGAACTCGTTAGCATATTAAATAACTACAGCAGCTTCTATTATGTATGGTTGTGCATTAGAATAAAAATAAGTTGTCATTGTTCAAAATGAAATTCGAATGACTGGCAGCTCTGGTGAGTAACTTTAAAGCTCTACTATCGAGCGGTATTGATCCATGACCCAATTTACATATTTTGACAAAACGTATTAAGGTCAATGCGTGTCCCGTTTATTTTTCACCCTGATCTCGTGCGGCTGGTTCGAAATTCCTTCCTCATGTCAAAATTGCGAAACTTTCCACGCGCGGATATAGCTTCACTGTTAACTTTACAAATTCAGTAATATTCTGATTTTATGTTTCTGAATCCTGTCCCCAGCATATTATGCCTAAACTTTCAATGATCCGTAAGTATTACAGTCTATATTAAACCGGGAAGTTTTGTATTGTACTTTAGCTGAGACGAGGTAAATCGTAGCTGCCAAAATGACACTTAAAAGTAAATCATCTGCTGAACTTGCAAAATCAACTGCGCCCTGTCACTTCGATTATCGATAACAAACTTTTCATCCCTCTGGCATACTGGTTATTACCTATGTTTATCTTTTTCCCAATACAGCTTTCTGTGGATCCTTAGAGCATGGTGCATCTTCGTTGTCGGCGTTTTTGTGGTTCAGGTCGGAGAACAGCGCGAACTGCTTCGTCGAATACTTGTTTCAGTCCACGTTGCGTCAGAGCAGAACATTCCATATATTTTACTGCACGAATCTGAAAAATGTATTATTTTAATACAAAAACTCTGAGAGAACACTGCTTAGATATTCTATCTGGTATTATTCATTACTGATATATTGAATAGTTTTATATTATTAATAACTGACCTTGTTAGCTAATTTCTGTCCTTGCTCACGTTTAATGGCACTAAGACCTTGTTCAGCTAGTGCAGTGAGAGTTTCACGATCATCGCGCAAATCAATTTTTGTTCCAACCAGAATCATTGGTGCATCAGGGCAGTGGTGTTTTATTTCAGGATACCATTTACTAGTCACATTTTCAAAGGACGAAGGACTCGTTACGGAAAAACAAATTAGAAATACGTCGGTTTGTGGATATGATAGAGGACGTAGCCTGTCATAGTCCTCTTGACCTGCGGTATCCCAAAGTCCTAAACTCACAGGAATTCCATCCACGACCATAGGTGCAGAGTAATTATCAAACCTAAAATTAATATCAATCATGCAATTAAATATAAATATAAGACAACTTTGACTATGATAGTATCAAGTCTATAGTTAAATTGCTGCTGAATAGATCATCAGGTTATGTGAAACATATTATATATCTATATACTACAATTGTACTATGTAAGTGAGAAAAGTAAGTTATACTCTAAATATAATAAGTAACTTGAATTATATTTGAATGTTTATTTATATTCATTTAGCAGGAAGGAAGCATAGTAAGAAGATAATTATGAACAGATTGCTTCCTATGAGCAAAAGGGAGATCTTGGCCCCTTTGACTATTATTAGCCACCCTAACACCTTCTTTTCAAGAAGGAATATGGGAGAAATAAAAGGTAGCCTAACACAGTTAATCTATAATCTTTTAATATTAAATAAATTGTTGCATACTCACACAGTAGGCACGTATTCTCCAGGAAAACTATCTGTTGTATAAGAAATTAACATGCAAGTTTTTCCAACCGTCCCATCACCAACCACAACGCATTTGATTGGTCTACCTGAACTCATGATGTCAAGTCTAAATAAAAAAGAATGATAAAATTAATATGTATTTTTGAATATGTAATTTATCAAAATAATTGTATTTTAGATTTAGACAAAACTATATTTATAATTATGATTAATACCCTTTAAAAATACGTCACATTAATATAACACTTCGTATATACAAGGAGCTCAGTTATTGTTACTGAATATCCAGGGGGAGCAAACAATAATACAATATAATATAAATATACATGAAAAATTATATTGACATGTCCATTGAAGATACCAACCACTCTTTTATTCCAATACAAAATACAGATACATATTTTCAAAACCGAAACAGAAAAACATTTATAGTTTGTATTGCACAAAAGCAATAATACTTATAAACACCGTGCAAACTACTTTTGCAGACCGAAACGTGTCTTAAACATACATAACCTCTCGTTGACTCATCTCACTAAAACGGCAGTAGCATGCACGATGCACAAGATTAAAAATGATAATATTCCTTAAGAAAATTTCATGACAAGTAAATTAAATTAATCCAATAGAAATTGCACGATCCCACAGTTACAAGTAAATAGCATAAATATATATTTATTCATAAGTACATAAGAAGTCATAAAATTTTCGGAGCTAGTTCTCCAGAAACAAAACTATCGTAGGCACCGTAAATATTTAATTCCCATATAAAGTAATAAATATTTTGCTTTCATTAATTCCATTAGGGCCTATAAAGTTCATTAACTCCTAAAGAATTGTGTCTAATACTTAAAAAGGGCTTGCCCCGCCATATATTGAGAGTTTAGAAGTAATGTGTAAACAACGCCAGTCGTGCGTAGCATCACTTACCAGATGTGAAAACGTTGCTGATTTTGCGAGATAACGAGCCGATTTCACAGAAAGTTTATATGGTAACTCAAATTGTCTCGCGTTCAACGAGTCATGCGGACGGGAACCATGACGGTGTTGCGGTTTTCAAGATCGGAACGGACGTAGCCCTCGCTTGGTGACAGATGTTCGACAATCACTTCTTCCTTCTCCTTCAGTTCCCCTCGAACGTCATTGTTCAAGAAGAGGAACATAACGACATCTGCCAAATAGTTAGAAAAACGGCTTCTTAAAGCATGAACAACATAAAAAGCCAATTCTTACGAATAACAAGGTATCTATTTCAAATGTCAATAAAATTAAATAAAACGAATAAGGTGAAGAATTAATTTAAAAAAAAAACCTATTTTCGTTTGTTGAATTTGAAACGCTTACTCGTGAATGTACGTGAGTTACTTTGTCGACTTCATGAAAATCGAGCTTAATACAATTTTAGGAAGGTGGCATGAGAGTTGTTCTCAATTTCATGTTCTGTATTCAAAGTCATCGAGAAGAATAGAAAAGAAATAAAAGTGTGAGCATAGTGCGGTTTATAAGGTTGTATCATTTTATGTAATATTGATATATTTAATTCAAACTGAGGCGCCAGTGCAAGGTGATTATTTGCGCAGTGAAGGAAAGAGCCAATGAACGCAGCCAGGAATATCGCCACCCATCAATTTAGCAACGTTGTTCACGACGATCGCCATTTTCTGAGTGCGTCAAGTTCAGTCTAGTTTGGTCTAGTTTCTGTAGTTACGAGCGACCGTTTGTGTTTGGTTACGCAGTGATATCGGAGATAGGGACGCGATGAATCAATCGCGTAATTTCACTTCGCTTTTAAATCCGAGCTATTTGCAAAATGCACAAAATGCTGTTGCCGCTAACGCAGCGGCTGCTGCAGCTGCCGCCGCTGCTGCGGTATCCGCGGCTCTTGAGACTCAGCTGACCAACTCCAATTCTTCACCTACAACACCGAGCAGAAAGCGTGAAGCAGAAGGTAAACTATTTTGTTTTGGAAACGACTTATTGCTTAATAAGTTAAATACGCGGCATATTAGCAGATGCGGATGTTTACTTTGCCTCGCTTGAAATATGGTCTCTGTACACACAAAATTATATTTATAGTTTATGCTGTTACATCAGTTCTTTTTTAATGAAAGTTTTATTATCTTGTTTTAACTGTTTCAGGTGATGCTAAGCAAGACAAAGAAACTAAAGAGGAACGTAGGAAAAGAAGGAAGACGAGATGGGGAGGTAGCGAACATGACAAAACTTTCATTCCGGGGATGCCTACTGTGCTGCCTACCAACCTGACTCCAGAGCAGGAGAGAGCTTATCTCTGTAAGTTGTTTTTTCATTTTGCATTTCTATGTATTAGCTGTTAATTTTATTAAATTTCTGTGTGCAGAATAGGGAACGATTTATTGATTTCATTTGTAAGCATAATTTATAAACTGTAATTTATATAGAGTAGATGACTCTAACGGTGTAAGTATATGATTCTATTTAAAAATTTATAATAACAAAGGTAAGAATAATTCTTTACAAGTGAAATAATGGTAAATCATTTGTTCATGATTAAAATTGTCAAAAATTTGAAGCTACTTTGAATTCTTATTGACAATGGCTAGATGTAAAATGTTATATTCAAATTTTTTGTACATTAACTATTACATATTCTTAATGTAAAGCTAATGTCATTACTTTAGGATTCCATTAATAGTTTGATACTTTGAAAACATTACATCCCTATTTTGGATTGATGGTGGCTTTGATTCTCACATTGTCAAAATTTTTTAAGCCATGCATACATTGTAAAATGTATTTCACTGTAGCAAATTGGCAATGTCTAACTGTTGGGGTTTCCGCCCCCTCTAACCCGTTGGTTTACAGTTCAGCTGCAGATTGAGGAAATCAGCAGGAAGCTACGCACTGGAGATCTTGGAATTCCGCTTAATCCTGAGGAAAGGTTTGAAAGAAACTTACGTACCAAAAATGACCATTACATACCTACAATATCTACCTATCTGACTGACCATTCAGCAGCCCACAGTGCAGGGGTCTTAAAATTATCAGCTTCATAGATTAATGGAATACAGAAAACTGGGGCTTATCTAAGCCTCTACTCATCGCAGAAGATGAATTATGATAATATTGGTTTGCTCTAATCAATTTCTTTTACTAATTCATTCTCATTAAACACTGCTACAGATTCAATATTTCTTTAGCAGTGGTAGGTCATACAAGAAAGTTATACATTAGGATGGATTAGTCGGAATTAATGCATTGTCTACACCACTTACCTCTATCCAATAGTGAAATGCATGATATTTCATATTCTCAACAATCTTTCCAATCAATATCGCTATGTTTCAAAGCAATATCAATATTTTACTTCACACATATTTATTTCTATAGCCTTGAAATTTGCACAGCACAGATAATCTAAGTGAGCAGGACTTGTAACGTCAAAAATATTTCAAGAGTTCAAAAGAGTTTTAAAAATGATACAGGCACTTGACAAAAGTAGCAGTGTTTAATACACAGTTGGTGTTTCTTCCCAAATGTAGTATCATTCTTCGATTGTATAGTAATGGTTACTGTCTCTGGATGAGCTTGATGTAACCTAGTGTGAAATATTCTTATAAAAATGGTTCGATAGCTTAACAACTCTTATTGATGTTTTAATTTTTTTTTGGTAGTACTTTTTTCATTCACTCCTTTTACAATCTTCTGATACATGTACATACATAATCAAATCGGCCACAGCTTTGCTTTCTTCATTCACATTTATTTAACAATTATCATTAATCATTCTCGTTGTTTATCTCACATAAGAAGGACCAAAATGTAAATAAGTTGTCTATGTCTGAAAATTATACAGGTCTGATATTGAAAGGATCGTCATTAGATATAATACGCGTTACAGTCTTGAGTAAAATCCTAGGAAAGTCACGAAGGAAGTTGGTAAAGTAATAATTACTTTAAAACTCCATCAACACTGACATATTTTAAATTTGATTTATAGGTCACACCCCGATTATTAATTTCACTTTACATCGAGTGCTACCGTGACTACCTAAAATAGCAAACTAATATTGACAATTGATTTTAATGCTAATAGGCAGGTTTTACCACTAGCCTACCACAGCACATCTTTACTACTAATTAAAAATTTAATGGGCAGGTTACAGGAAGATAATGAAATGAATGTTAACCTAATTGCATTATTATAGCGATCGATCTAACGTTACTTTCAGGTGCAACTCGAAATAATAATCCGTAATAATTTTTTAATAAATTTATTTACTCCAATAGGTTTAACTCGTTGAATTTTAGCCGGACCCCATTGTTCTATATTATTGTATTTCGTTTAGTATTATATGCGAGCATATTACTGACTAATCCAACAAAATTTGTTATTTCCTAATAATCACAGGGTTTACCTTAGCAGCTGACATCATACCCATATCTGCCGTGCACAAACGTGCAGTCTTCCAGTGGTTACCTTCGAATAGATAACCAAAGCCTTTAGCCCAAAATGTCTTTCACAGCAGAGTGATTGATTATTTATATTTTGATACATAGGCAATGTTGGAAAGATCCAAACGACTGGACTCTCTGCTAATAATTTATCTTCAATTCAGTCTCTTGGATTAAATATCCTCTTCTCTGCCTTGCGATACACTAGACAATAATCACTTTCAATCACATATCCATAGCTTCACTTTTTCTCCAATAAAATATATTCCTACGGTACAGCATTGGAGTAATATTTTTTGTCCTCGACTACATTACACTTATTTGGAATTAATATTTTAGCGTTAAGGTTCCATTGAAGTTTCTCTGAGATTAAGAGGTTCATGGCATAGCAATTAAAAGAAATGGGTATGCTGTAATCTTGCACCTGACATAGGGATGGATTCTTTCCTAACATGGTCAGCATGTATCAAACGCATAGGATAGATATGAACACATGTTATAGTGTGATGGGAGACTTAACGTTTTCCACCGTTGAAATTAAAATGATATTATTTCCCAAATTTATTGCTACAAATTTTAGCCATCAATTTACTTGCTCAGTCACAGTGTCATGCTAGGATCAGGTCGCTTGTATGCTAGTACCATCTTCGCGTAGGTAGTGACATAATATACGCCTGTTTTTTTTTTTCAGATCACCATCTCCAGAGCCGATATACAGTAGCGATGGTAAACGGTTAAACACCAGAGAATATCGTACCAGACGCAAGCTGGAAGAGGAGCGACATAATCTCATTCAGAAGATACTTAAAATTAATCCAGATTTCAAACCACCACCCGATTATAAGTAAGTGACGAAGATAGATGAACAATTATTATAATTATAATACTTTGTTTCACTTCCAGACCACCAATTATACGTGTACATGATAAAGTGATGATACCACAAGAGGAACATCCTGACATCAATTTTGTTGGTTTGCTCATTGGACCGCGTGGCAACACTTTGAAGTGTATGTGAATTTTTATAGACTTTAGTACCGATACATTCCTTCTTATTGAACAGTTAATTCTGAATTGTTTCTTTCAGCTATGGAAAAAGAAACCGGAGCTAAGATTATAATCCGTGGTAAGGGTTCCGTAAAGGAAGGGAAGGTAGGCAGGAAAGATGGACAACCATTGCCCGGAGAGGATGAACCGCTGCATGCGTATATTACTGCGAATAATTTGGATGCTGTGAAGAAGGCAGTGGAGAGGGTACGCATTGCTGGAGACATTGTTTATTATGCGAGGAGTGTCTTGTTATATCTATTTATTTTTTTATATTTCTTTATGTAGATTCATGAAATAATCAGACAGGGTGTTGAGGTGCCTGAAGGGCAGAATGACTTGAGACGTAACCAATTACGAGAATTAGCGTTGCTCAATGGTACGTTACGGGAAAACGATGGACCACGCTGTACCAACTGCGGTGCATCTGATCACAAGTCTTGGCTGGTAAGATTTTGACTATTATTTCTTCTAAAAGGTTTAATTAGAGAAATTTCATGATATCACTTTTATTTCAGTGCCCTGATAAACCGAATGTGACGAACAACATTGTATGCTCAAGCTGTGGTGGAGCTGGACATATTGCTAGGGATTGTAGGTCTAAGCGACCTGGTCAGGGTGGTCCAGCAGCCGCTGGAATGGGAGGCATGGAACCAGGTGGTGACAAAGCAAAGATTGATGAAGAATACATGTCTTTAATGGCTGAATTGGGCGAAGGACCACCGCCTGACAGGAACAAGGGTGGACAGTCGAGACAGCCCAATCCGAACTACCCAGGCCTCTTTGACAGGTAAATATTTAATTATTTATCACAATATTGATTTGTACTTATACATTTTAATTGGTTATATTCTATTGAAACAGACAACAAGCACCACGTGCTCTAATGGCAGCACCAGCTCATCCTCCGCCACAGATGATGCAAGGTGGTCCAATGATGCCACCACCAGGAATGGCTCCACCTCCATGGAGTCAGGGTGACGTTAACAACATGAATGGCATGAACATGCAATGGCAGCCTCCGGTCAGCATGCCTCCTCCTCCCGGTGTAATGCAGCCCCCTCCACCACCGCCTGGATCTACGGGTCAACCGAATATCCCACCTCTCATGCCTTGGATGACCGCGAACAATCAGCCACCGCCACCAGGTCAAATGCCACCCACTCAGATCCCACCACCGGGAATGGGAATTCCGCCGTGGCAGCAGGGTCAGCAAGGTCCAATGCGTCCACCTCCACCTGGTACTGCGCCACCTCCGGGTTTCCCAGGATGGCAACCCCAGCAAATGGGTGGATGGCCTCCTGCTGCTCCTGTTCCACCACCTCCACAGCAACAAGCACCTGCCCCTCCTGGTATCGACTTGAATACTTTGCCCACGCTCTTAGCGCAGCCTCCACCGCCGCCACCACCGACTAGTTAGTGTGTATCATCTATTCACATGATTTCACATTATTGATATCCATTATACGCCGATATATTGATCTATTAATTGATACGCGATAACGTAATACGAAGGATGTTTATGATATCGTTGATTGCAACTGGGTATAATTCTTCTTGTTATACATAAAGGTCTTGTGCTTTATTTTAAGAATACGCGAGGTTGAACTGGTAACGATAGTAATTTTCAAAAATTTCCACAACAAGAAGGTGCAAAGAGTATAATTTTTCATTCACGAAATTCGTCTGAGACCGTGAATACGATTAATTATTTTAAGCCCACTTGTGTGTACTGTCGTGTTTTGTATATTCAAACGCAATATGGCTTTCATGTATTGCGACGACAAGTGACTCGCAGCTATATGTAACCGTGACATGATGAATTGGATAAAACAGAACTTCGCAAACCATTGAACAATCTTATTCTTGATAATATATTCTTTTTTCGATTTCTACAAATTTATTTATAAATCCGTAACGTCACATTCGACTCTGTTTTTTCATTGGCATCGCAAGTTTTCTTTATACCCATGCGAATATAAAAACATGGCAAGTATCGATCATGGACAATTGAAAATCAAGATTTGCAGTCTCACTTTTGTCCCAGGTAACAATTTATCATGACTGCAGTGAAATTTGTTTCGCTCGTATACCACTGGGTCACAGTATATTCATAATGAATTACAGTGACTACCAGCATCATTGAAAGTAAATCACGATCACGGTTTGTAAGTCACGATTTTAAAGACTACATTCTTTCGTTGTAACGTTAGCGATAAGTGACATGAAGTTAAAGTAAAGGTGTCATCCACCTTATGTAATGTGTACGTGGTTACACAATAAAAAAGAAACACTTGAAAACTATATAACTATTTTATTCGAAAGCGTGTATGAAACGCATATATATATATATATATATAATTGTGAATATTTCTAATGTAACAAATATTTTTTCTTGTGCGTTTATCAAAACAGCATAGGACAATGTTACTGGTTATTTGGCAGTATACAAAATTAAGCGTAAATATTTTTCTTACGCTTACGACGTAGTCTCTTCATTTACCAACAATTTTTTCTGTTCGGTTTACCGCAGCCTCTACGGCTTCAATAAGGGTTGCTCTAAAAAAAAAAGAAAGACAAGTAAGGCAATGCAATAAGTAATTGCATTCACACTGCCACAGTGCACTAGGCGTTACCGTATTTTACCACGTTCCATGGCATGTAATCCAGCTATCGTTGTACCTCCTGGTGAGCACACTTGATCCTTGAGCTCTCCAGGATGTTTGCCAGTCTCCAATATCATCTTTGCTGAGCCATACATGACTTGCGCTGCGAACGTGACTGCCAAATGTCTTGGAATACCCATTTTCACTGCTCCATCCGACAATGCATCCAATATCGTGTACATCTATATGACAAAATATTTATGTAAATTTTAATTAAATCAACGTTTAATGCGTTCTTTATAAGGTTGAAGAGTACTAACGTAGGCTGGACCACATCCGACTATTCCTCCAGCAGCATTCATTTGACTCTCAGGCACCACGTGGCACGTTCCAATCGCAGACATTATAGTTTTTAATTTATTTATATCGTCATCCGTCACACGACTGTCACCACTGAGTACTATGAAAAATTGTAAAGTTCAAAATTTTCACAATTGCACAAATATATCAAGATTCTTATATACTTTTACCAATACGGTTATTGGATGTAATAATTGTACCTGTACAACCTGCTCCTACGAGCAACGGTGTATTCAAAGTGGATCTTACGATTCTTGCGTCAGGTATCACAGGCAAGAGAACCTGTAGGATGGTAATTTGATAGATTCGAATAATTATTGTATATGAAATTATAACAATACTGTAATACGTTTAATCGTTTATCATTATGTATCGTGCCTGTACCTTTTCCAATACGGAGAGCGGTATACCCGCAAGCGCCGATACAAATATTTTATTCTTTACTGGAGCAGAAAGTGTATTCTGTATGTCAGTTACTGCTGCTTGGAGATTAGTTGATTTTACGGCTAAGAATATTATCTGACAATTCTCCACTACCTGTCCATTTTTCATTGTCACATTTGCACCCATTTCCGTCCATAACTTTTGCACGGGTTTGTAAGGTTCCGATACGTATATTTGCTGTGGATTCAGTAGCTCTGTAAAAACAGACTTTTAGTGATTTTTAATCGACAATTTTACTGTGTAATTTTTATTTTTTTTTTACCTTTTCCCAGTATTCCCCTTCCAATTGCACGCGCTATATTTCCACCGCCTATAAACCCTATGTTATCGACGCAATCGTTTGACGTGTAATTACGTCGTGTCACGTCTGTAATCATTGAGATACAATCTAATAATTAAATGCAACCTCGTAGTAGTCCTCATTATCGAATCAAAGAAGGTAATGAAGAAATACTTACTTATATTTGAAATTTGATATTTTTTTGAAGCACGTTCTAAACACTTTTTTATAACTAGGCCAATCATATTCAGTTTGTTCAATGTTGGATCACAAAATTTTACTAACTTCTTATACGCAGGATGTACGTTGGCAAGCAATTTTAATTGTTTAGAATTTTTCACTCCGTCCTGTATTTTTAAGTGCATATCAATTCGTCGAGTCTGGCACGAACTTACGTGTAGCTCGCGTAATGAAGCGCACTGTAGTTATGCGGTTGTTTTCTGGAGAGATACGATCGGTAGAATTTATTGTTGGGATTATTAATGATTGCACTAGATAATGGATGCGCCGAGATACGCAGCGTGTTCGAATTTTCTGATAATTTGGCTATAGTACACGCAGAGTGAATGTATGCGAACTTGCACATGCGTCTCGTGAGCGGCATACATAGGAGTCTCAACCGTTCTCAACTACTACAGTACATTTTCTGTTGTATATTGATAGAATTTTTCAGTACTATCTAATTTTAGGAATAAGCATGCGGCTAGTTTGTCAGAGGGTGGTAGACTTCTTACACATTACAGTTTTATAAGGATAATCCTAAGCTTTGTGTTTGAGGACAATGATAATTTGAGTTCAAAGTTGAGACATACTGGTATCAGGATATAACTGATTGTATTTTGAGTCAGTTATTACAGCGCAATAGTATATAATTATAAGGAGACAATGAAGTTAGAACATGTATTTGGAGAAGTTTCATACATTAATTTAGTTTTACAAATTTAGTTTGGAATAGATCGATGATTTATTTTCAATATTTTGATACATATTCTACTATATACTTAATTCATTTCATGAGATCTTTTTACTGCTGCTTCCACTGCATTCATTAGTGAACCTCTGTCAATTAAAGGGGGGTTATTTTAGTTATGAGGAGGCAGTTAATTAGTATACAGTTCTCTCAATTACCTAATTGATCCACGCTCCAGTTCGTGAACTCCAGTTATTGTCGTACCACCAGGGGAACAAACTTCATCTTTCAATTGACCTGGGTGACGGCCTGTTTCTAAAACCATTCTTCCAGCACCTACTAATACTTGTGCTGCAAATTTGGTTGCCATTGGACGTGGTACACCCATTCTTACAGCGCCATCAGCTAATCCTTCTATCATCAAATATGCCTGAAAGATTTGTTTGGTCCGGTTAGTGATATCTTGGTAATGGAAAACATTGACAGGATATTACAATGGACTCACGTAAGCAGGGCCAGACCCTGAGAGACCACCAACAGCATTCATAAGAGATTCTGGTATACATTGAGTAATACCAATATATGAGAATAGTGCATTCACCAAAGCTTCATCGACGTTCGTTATATTCTTAGAACAATACACTATAAATTTTTTCATTATGTACCAGAAATAAATACGATGCAGAGTGCTTATATTAAGAAATGTTTTTCCTTTACCTGTAATACCTTCGCCAACCATCATTGGTGTGTTTGGCATTGATCTAACGACTCTAGGCTTTTCGACAATATTACTAAGTTTCTGAAAATTCATTATTCATATTCTCTATTCATTAAATGCATTAAATTAAATTGTTTTGATGTTATATACTTACAGAAATAAGAGCATCTAAAGTAACTCCAACCAGTACAGATATATATAACTTGCTTGGAACTATTTTAGTAAGAGTATCTTTGATACCTGTCAAAGCATCATCCAACATGTGAGGTTTTATTGACAGAAATATGATATCACAATTCTCTACAACTTCACCATTTTTTAATGTTGCATGTACACCCAAATCAGTCCAAAATGAAAAACTTCTATCTGTTTTAGCTGATACCCATACATTATCAGGTTTGAGAATACCTAGAGTTCAATAAGTATTAATTAAAACTGTTTAAAAGTATAACGATCGTGAACAAATTACCTTTCTTTAGCAAACCAGCACCTATGGCACTTGCCATGTTTCCACCTCCAATGAAACCAATAGAAGTTTGCTGTAACTTTTGCTTCATATCGATGAATTAGTACTATATCTAAACAGGATAAATAAGTTATTTTATAATTGAACACTGTGAAGTAAAAACGATTCACTTAGAACAAGCACTCCTTATATAAATTGTTACACAGAATAAGCTGAGAAGGAAAGATAATGTTGTGGTCCATACTGGGATTATTTAAGATAAAGATATCATATCTCAAGCTAATGTAATGCTTGATTGCACCTTAATATCTATTAGACACCTTATATAACCACCTAAAT
>JARQSV010000045.1:165141-208433 GCA_030142285.1 Calameuta idolon | reverse complement strand
GGACTCGCCGCTACGATTTAGCGCCATGCTTTTGGTATTGCCTAAAACCGTAGCGTTGAGGAGCTGCCTATTCATCTCTGATAATAACACAACCAATCCATTATTGACATGAAACATTTTATCAGCGCACTCTTATCATGGCACAAATGATTTGCACATGGATATCGATCAACGATCATAAAACGCGAATGCTTCCAACGTTCACTGAAGATAAATATTTCAGATGTTCCAGTAGGTTCGGATAGTGCAAGACTACCGGCAAACATGCACGTAGCACGCACGGTAATGGATCCACTGAAGCGACTTGGCTAATGCTGCCATCTGTGAGTCGTGGCAACTATTAATTTGTTATCCTGGAGAAATGGATGAACTACATTCACACGTAACGCCGTACCCAGTAAAGTGAATAGTCTATCTTCAGTCACGTTACTACGTTCTTCTAACTTCATAAATTAACTTATAAATCATACAGTCTGATTTAAATTCGCTTAAAACCAGCTGTTTGTCACAACTAGCATAATCCACACGATCCAGCCAAGTATTTTTATTCAAAGTACAAGAAATTAGGAGAACGGAAGTCAACATCATCCGTATAGCGCACTGAGGGATATATATTTTAGATGTAATTAATTTCATTCTTCCTTCAAAAATTATTGACTTTGACCAATAATTTCCTTGATCTTTATCAATCGAACTTTTGTTTTGACTTCATAATATTAGTTTCCACGTTCGTCTTTGAGCATTTATTCGATTCCACTCACTAGGCGATCTTTCCTAGAGATACACTATCTTATCATAGAAGCAATTTAGGCCTAGATAGATAGATTTTCAAGGGTGTGGAAATTAAATTGAACATCATCCCCTTTCCTATACCCATTTATTATCACTTCCATAAAATGTTCTAACCCATCTTACTGATATCGATCGTACAATTTATATTAAAATCTGACCCTGAATACCAGATAAATATAAAATTCAAAATCAGTACGAAAGTACCTGAAGCCAATTACACCGTTTCATAAAGCATGAAGAAACCAATGGAGGGTAGTAATATTAATTAAAAAAGCTCTTAAGTTTAGTAGGAATTAAAATGTTTTAACATTAAACAAATAAAAATCCTTGAATTAATGCAAATCCAATTTTATCATGTATTAAGGAGAACCGGGACGTCTCGTTAGGCCGTCACCCTAATTCGCATCCGTAACGGCAGTTCGGTGTCAGAGGGGCGAAAGGACAGGGTTGTTGGCGCATGGAAAAGCCAAAGGACACCGCGTCGCTCTGCGGCATCGTCGAATCCGACGCCTCAGAAGCATCCGCGATCTAGAACCGAGCAGTACGTCGACACTCAGGACACAGCAGTCTGATGATAGACTGACAAGAGAACAGAAGGAGTAACTTAACCTCGAAGAAGACGTTCCATGGAACTGAAGAAAGAAGTTCGGAAGTGACTGATTATTAGTGAGGAGAGTCTTTCAAGTAAATACAACGAGGTGATTCAATCTTTGGCTGTTTTTGAGACACATGACCCGGTGATCCTTAGGATGACGACTGCTAATACTTCATTTATCGTGTCGGTCGTCGCACTACTTTTGGTTATCATTACTACCGTTCAACATGGTGAGTCTTAAGCGAAAAGAATATACAAACGATTAGATCGATACGATCGGATTGTAGTAAATTAGAATAGATCGAATAATCGATCTCAAAATAAATCCATCTAATCTTACAGTCCCTTTATTTCTTTATGTCTTTGCAAAAACTTTAAAAAGTAGTACTAATTAGAGTTTGAGCGCTTCGCTAGACTTTCTGTACTATAAGGAACAAGTTTTCTCGCTCGTTTTCTCACGTACAGTGACAATTTTCTACAAGGACATATATACGTGGTCTAAGGCTCTGGTAAACTATTCGCCTGACGTTAACGATTAGTTAACTTTCCTCTGTAATCAAGTCAATTAAGTAGGTTACTGTTCGTTACTAAGAATACATAGAGCTTGAGTAACCATGTTTTACATTATTGAAGAAAGGTTATGAATCGATAAAGTGTAATTGAATATTTTTCAGTTTCAATATTGCGAATTCGGAATACATTCAAATGAGGTAAAAGAGTCCAATGGATTAAGGCATTCCGGTTGTTTCTAGGAGAAGTCCTAGAACATCAGCACTTGTAAAACTTCTTGCATCCAGGCGTGCGCTCAATTTCTTAATTGAATCCAATTAAAATGGCGGATGCGAAACGTAAATCATACATAGCGTATACCAATTCCCAGTAATGACCGATCGGTCTGATGATATCAATCCAAATTGATCGTACAAAATTTAGCACACCAAAATAATAGAAGCTATTAACTATCTTTATCCGATAATCTTCAGCAATTTCAAAGATCCTAACAATATGAGCCTTTCGCGTGCACAGTTGTATCTTTGTACGAAGTTGTCATTAGAGAGTAATTCAAATATTCTTTTATTTTCTCTATGCTAATCCCCCCCCCCCCTCGAGAAAACAGCCACGTGTAGCAAGCAATACAAAAGTAATGATTGCTCGAAGCGAGAAATCAATATACTTAGATCTCATATATCTCTAATATACTCATCAAGACGTAGAACCTTACGAGGAAGATCGATAGCCATTTTATTCTGTATTAAATTTAAATCATACAATCCATTCTTCATCCCAGTTTGCTTCCTTGGATCAGTTCCAAGATATTGTCTCCGAAGAGACAGTTTCAAATTGAACATTTAATAAGAACTATCCAGGATGCACAGGGTTCCAGCACGTATACTTACCTAGTTCTGGGATAAATTTTTAATTTTCTAAATAACGCAGTGACGTTCAAGTTCCCTGAGTTGTGCTTCTTTCTAGGTTATAGACTTGACTTCGTACTAGAACAGTGCAGCATATAAGTATATATATATGTACATATATATACTTATAATATATAGTTATTTACATCTTAGTTAAACAGAGGGACTGAACTGGAACTAGAGTCAGAGTCACAGAGCTCTCCTGGAATTCAGGGTCAAAGTTGTTCCTGGGTAAATCGATATAACGGTTATCATCTGAGTTAGTTACATCCGCCAACTTCAAGGTCCTCAGTCCTACCTATGATACTTATGAGCATTCGCGCGAATGTACGGAAATGAGAATTTGCTCGTTATAACCTTCAGAAAAAGAATATCTATTTCATGCGGGGAATCCCCTAACTTCATGCTGACTCCGGTGGTAGTTCATAGGGAGAGTTCGGGGCTTCCCCTTTGTCTACTATGTAAATAACTAATCCCTCTGAAAGGTCGAGGATAATCAGTTTTGAGGTTCCATATTGTTCAATGAAAAATCAAAGCAGCTCATAAAAATAGCAGAGTTGAACGTAGAATTATAAATTGTATGAATTTACATAAATTAATATGACATTCGTGTAAAAGATCGGTCACGTAGTTTTAGATTAAACTTTTAATGGCAGTGGGTTCTCTTTGACTGGTACTACGTTAATCAATGATTTCAAATAATTTTATAATTTACTCAAATTTTAGGATTCGTTATATAAAAACCAACCCCCGCAAGAGATATCGAGCGACCCACTTTCTCTCTTCTCTCTGTCTTTCCTGCTCTATCTCTTTCTCTTTCTCGTACAGTACCTTGTACAAATATCTTACATACATACATATATATATATATCCGACGCCATCTTTTTTTCCCAGGACAATAGGACATTTTGAGACCATTTCTGAGCCTTAGTATACACATGGGACGTATTTCCCTGTCCTCCATTATATACATCTATCATAGACAGGGACGACGCTTTCAAAAAACAAAAGAAAAGATTCACACTCTTCTTCGATTTATCCTTTATATCCAATACAAGATATATCGATCGCCGTATTACTTGAAAAGATTTTTTTTACTTTTATCTAGTCTCATCTGGAAATATAAGACGTTCGAAACACACCTTGACGTCTGAGGGCATTTTTAAATATTATTTTCAGGTTCTCATACGCTTTTTAACTTGTCGGAGTGTCACGTATATAAGAAGGGCTTCCTCAAGGGTCATGCCACGTAAGAAGATGGCCTGTAGGTAAAATAGAGTCTTATTTATCTTTACCTTTGACTTTTTCGTTAGCGTTACTCCTGGTGAAGTTTCGTGCACGCCATATTTTTCGACAAAACATATATTGCACTCTGTATATAGGGCATACATATATATTCATATATATTCTGTAATACCGTAATAATAATGGGTGGGTCAGGGTAAACAGAGAAATAATAAAGCTGTTAGTAAGGAAGTACTAGTTGGGCGTTTCGTTTAAAAAAGCTCAAAGACCAGAACAACACCTGGAGCGACTTGACTCGTGGAGTGGCTTGCAGGTCTGCCAACGGGAAAACTAGTTAGATATAGAATTTAAGCGCAAGATAAATAGTAGGCAATTGCTTCTTTATATATATAAAAGTATAATATATATAGCATATAACTTCATACGCCATCTTTGTTCCGTTTCTAATAAATAATAAATAGACAATCTAGCGCGCCATCTATGATGCACGTAACAAAGTACTCCGGTATACATCGTTACCAGTGATAACACATGAAAAGTGTATGAGACCTGACGAAGTTAGCAGAATAAAATATACGTTGTTATAGATTAAAAAGTTATTTAATTCCTTACGCATATCCATTTGGATTGTCAAAGTCTAAGCGACTGATTTGACTGGACAAAGACTCTTTTGTCATGGCTGGCGCTTTGCTTGCGCATTCGCGTCGAGCAAATCAGAAATGAAATCGAGAAGAAAGAAGATGGCTATAGAATTGTCCCAAAGACTCTCTATAGATTTTGCTCCAATGGCTTTTTCGCACGGCTTATGGTCCACAGGTTAGTTCGTTGAGTCTGTTATATACCTGGTGTATGTATTATACACATATGTATATATATAACCAAATCCTGCCAAATTATCGATTCCGCATGCGGACCTGCTCGACTTTTAAGAATTTCTTATCGGCTGCGTGTACTTACAACCCTAATGGGAACAGTTTATCGTAATGCTACCTAACCTCAAAATTATCACGTACCAATTAAGACCAACGTTTTCGTTAACGAAAGCTATGGAGAAACGGAAGTTAACCGGATACGGAAATACGATTAAACAACAGTACATTCTTGTTTTAAGTTTAGTACAGTCGTATCGTTATCCACGTCTTATTCTCAGCAGGCACATTATCGTCCTATATTTTTTCTTAATATGATACTTATATAATAAGTGTATAAATATCAACATGACATTATATCTTCTGGTCTGCCTTGTCCTCGGCTCTATGACAGTTCTCAATTATACATATAAAATTTCAAATGTCAATGAAATGTCAGTGGATTAGGAATTTTTGATAATACCTCAGGAAAATTAAGTATGGGAAGGGGTTAAGAGGTAAAGTGGAAAACGGTGGGTAAATGAAAAATTAATTTTTTCTTTTAATAGAGAACGCAAAATTCCCAAGGTAACCTGTATAATTGTATCCAGGAAGCATTAATGACTCATCCGCTCAGAGATATCGTTCTCAGGCAATAAGGATACTGGAAGCAACGATAGATCGAGAGAGGGTGAAAGGGACTTAAGAGGGATGCAGCGTGACGTAAGCTGCAGGGGTGCATAAATGGCCCATTGAGGGTTAGAAATAGCATTGGGATTGCATGGCGGGTCGATAGGGGGTTGATGACGTCACGTACCACTGCCCCAGTTTTCACGAGACGCTAGGGAGACTCCTGGTAACCTGGGTGGTTAGGTAATCATCCCCCAATCAATCCAGGAGCGTGCCATCCACGTGCACATATATTGTACTTCCCAGGACTTCTTCTACCTTCATGACCTTCCGCATCCACTAGGAGTTACCGTTCGATAGTCGCAGATCCTTCACTACCCCCTACTTACCTGGAATCCTCACAATTTAGTATTGATCTGTTTTATTCTTTTTTTTTTCTTTTAGGTCAGGCAATAATTTGCTACGAGTGTAACAGCGAGTACGATCCAAGGTGTGGTGATCCCTTTGATCCATACAGCCTCGGCACTGTTAACTGCAGTTTTCAACCCCGTTTAGAACGCCTGAAGCATCTGGAGCCGACTATCTGCAGGAAGATATCACAGAAAGGTATAACACTTTATTATCATTCTGTAATCGTACACTGACAAAGCCTGTCAGAGTTTAGATTGACAATAAAGATAGACTCAGGTACGAGGGTAGTGACTTCCATCGGTACCGGAAGTAATGATTGCTATTACTGGCATTTGGCGAGTGGTAAGGTAGGGTAGGTCTGCAATGCGGTCTCCTCGTACCACTGCACGAGCAGAGCTACCCCTTCGATCCTAAAGGGTCGCCAAATAGAGACTCGCTTCAACTACCCGCATACGAGGAAAGAATTCCCAGTTCAAATCAGCAGAGTCTCAAGAGTCAAAGGAAAACTGGATTTTTTTTTTCATTTTTGTTAAATTTTTATTATATTTTTTACTTCTACATCATTCCTACATTGATATGTATTTATATTATGAATTTGATCCTTTTCTTGAGACTGACTTAAGTCTTTTATTTTTTTTTAGTATATGGTAAAACAAGGGTTGTACGAGGATGCGGATACATTACGGACGCAAAAGACAATCGCGAATGTCTGGTTAGAAGCGGAACACACGACGTGCGTGCCTTTTACTGTGCGTGCACTGAAGACCTTTGTAACGGAGCAGATCCGAAGCTACCATCAGCAGTAATGATAGCCGTCCTGGGAATGATCTTGGCGTGGACAACTATCTAGAGGGTGGCCTCTTAGGATAATCTAATGACCGTGGCTGATTCGATACTACCGAAAGACATGCTCCAGTTTGTAGGCTGCTCCCAAGGACTCGATAATCCTGAGATCAGGAATATACGTTCTTTTGAGGATTTATGAGGATGCTGGAACGCTGATGATGATGATCTCTTCGACGACACTCATACGATTGGATGCTCAGATCACTTGTAACCAGATAAAAAAATGGCCACAGAACGACAACCCCTTGTAATAAACATATCAAGTGGAATAGTACTCTGCACATAGCCATCCGTCGTTTCTGATTGTTTTCTACTGAATTCCTAAAGATCAATCGATAACGCTGGTGTGTTCAAAAAATTTATGAAAATTAATTCAAGAAAATCGTTATTATTTGCTCAAACAGTCGTGGACACCCGATGGAATTGATCGTACGAATTGAATCGGTATACTTTGTGGGATCAGAGGATGATTTGAAGAAATACAAGAAGAGGAGTTGCTGCAGTCGATTTAAGATTGAATGCAGGGGTCGATTACATTAACTAGTAATACAAACTGCCAGATATTAGACCTTATCGTTTTTGCAATACATTAGGTGATAGTATAGTTAGTGAACGAGGAGTAGAGGAGGTGTCGAATATTAATTCATAAAGATATATGGACGCGAAGAGAAACGAAAATAAAGGGTTGATTATACTCGTAATAAGATCATAGCCGAGACCTATGCTTGATTTGATTCTGTGGTGCAACAAGAGAACCGAGCAGAAATGAATAAATGAAAAGAATAATTGAACAAGCACGTCCAACCTCGTTCGTTAAACGATGCTCTTTGCGTCGTTTCAAAATGGAGGCGGCTTGTTAGAGTTCGTCGCAAAGTGAATTAATTAGTGTCTAAATATTAAAGAGCAATAATGCTTTAATGACGGCTAATTAAATGATCCAAAGCGTTATTCGTACAAAGATTAATTAAAACACATTAGGCGAATACATCTTCTCCACTTAGAGCATTGACGTGTAACACGTACCTGTAGGTAGTAGTGATTCTGTGCAAGGAATTTTAAGAAAGTGCAAACCCTCGACACCTCCAGTTATAAATAAAATATCGCGCCTTGATGGACCTTGAAATAAAATGCAATTTAGATAGAGATAATGGCAGGATGGTGATACGAAGAGAAAATGAGAGAAAGAGAGGGGTGAAGGAGATTTTGCAAATTTACAAAAGAATTAATCGCGAATCTATACCAAACTTGTAGTTCGCTTAAACGAAATGAACACTGTATGTACACACGCAAGTCCTAATTCGAGAGCAATAAAAAAAATAAATACTCTCCTCCGAATCGTCCCAGGAGTACACACCCAAATTAGCGTATAGAAAATGAAAACTGATAATCTAAGTATATCGATATAGACTTGAATGGTCGATATCACGAAAAAAGAAAGAAAAAGGATAACAAATTAAATACACTGCTCTGATCAAACACTCAACACGGAGCGCAAATCTTGTTGACTGTTTGCTCGCATTCTTTTGATACAGATCTGTATTATTATTTATTATCGTTCTTATCGTTACTGCTTTTATCAATCTTTTTAAGTCACGCACGAATTCGTCAGTCGTACCATGAGCCAGGATGCTGAATTTTATATTCTAAATTGTTAAAATTGTCTCTTGGATGGTGGATTATTAAATGAAATACATATCAATACGGATGAGAAGTTATATCGTCATGATTGTCTATGAATATCAATGATCTGGCAACTTGATGGTACAATTTCTTAAGGTTCTTTCACAACAGATCGGTCCTAACGTTCATCTAGCAATAAAAGAGTCATCTCGTCACATCACTACCCTATTCTTGAGCATATCTGCTGTTTCTCTAACGCATAATATTTCGCTAAAAACATATAAAACGTCAACTCCAATTGCAAAAGGAGACAGGGATTATAAAGGAAATTAGAAAAAATAAGAGCAGAGAGAACGAGATATAAAAAAAAAAGAAAAAATATGTCCGACGATCGTTTTCACTGAAACGAGACATTGTTGTCTAATGTAAATGACAAAGCAGCCTCGATCTTCCTATTGTATCAAGAGAATGTCCAAGTCAAGATTTATGAATTTATTTATAAATAATTATTGTAAAACGATATATTGTACACACAGAGACACATCTTGTATAGAAAAATATTGTATCAATAAAGTGTTAAATGGTTACCAAAAATAAGAAGAAGATAAAATGTATAAGATTTCATTTCTGATCCATCTAGTCGTACAGATAGATTGAATATTGTGAACACTGATTCAAATTATTATAATTATATAAACTCTTTATTACAAAGTGTGTAGTATACATTTCGGTACAGGTACACAATACTAATTCACAGCCTAGAGAAAGATTAGACAGTGCCGAATAAGGTGGCGATTAACAAAATAATAAATCTCTATATTTGTTTGATCGATCAAAAATAAGAATTAATTCTCCTTATTAGTTCACTGTCTAACCCCTCTCTAATCGCGCAAAAAAACATTCTAATTCTCTGCCGACCTTTGCAGTGTCGTCCAGAGCATATAACGTGTTGGAAAAGGCGCTTTGCGAAAGTACACGGCATTATACAATATAAGACTATATATAAAAAGAAAGTAAAAGCTTATCAAAATTTCTAAAAAAAAATAAAACATATAAATCTCGCCGCCGGTTGCTATTTCAACTCTCCAAGCAGATCCTGGTTTTGGAACGAAAGTATTATTCGCAATATAAAACAAAAAGCACCAAAGTCACGTCCCAATATGAATGATTAAACAATTCCAGAGTTTGTGGCAAAATGCATCTATCAAGGAATGCACTTTTTTTTTTTAAGATTACAGATGTTTTGAATACACAGTCAAGTCGTAAACTGCATTTCCAGTTCTGAAGGAAATATTCTGTTTCTTATTATCTTGAATAAGATAACGACTGCTGGAAATTGATAAGAAGTACTAATGGGACATGATGAGAATGAACTTGAATAAATTTCTAAAAAAATTTGTTTCGCTTCTACTTTACAATTTACAATATCAAAGAAAGAAGACATTTAATTAAATATCACCGACTCTTAGCGGAAAAGAAGATAAATTAATATATGGAATGATACGATACTTATTAACTACCGTTATTCGCTACATTTTGATGCACGAATAAAAATTTTTTTTATATTAATACTAATTAGAGAAGAAAACTGCATAATGATTCTTGCATAATTTCTATGCATATAGGATCATGACGAGAACCTTGATGGCTGTCAATGAATTTTTATTGATCAAGGGATTAGCACCATTTATATTCACTGGATTCCGGTATTATGCTCAAATAAACAATGTGAGGTTAATTAATTACCCGCATATATTAATTATTAAAGTAAAGCGTTAATCGTTACATGTCCATTCGTAATTAGGGACAGAAAGAGCCAAAAGTAGATTATTATTAGTAATTCCTTTTGATTGCAATTAATTAGAATACCAAACCGAAAGGGTACACATGGTTTTATAATTTAAAAGCAGCTACAGAGAAGCTCTTATTACGTAATTAGGGAAAGTGCCAGCACATGAAAAACTAAGATATTCTACAAGCAGGACTAGAACTTAAACAAGGGCGTACTTGCTGTCTGAATCCCTTTTTTCAATTTTTCTTATTTTTTTTTTATAAAAATATCCACCAAAGAATTACGACTATAATTTGTTCATAGTACCAGAATAATTTTTGTTATCCTCAAAATGAACAATGTATGATACAGTTAATGTTTCTAGAATTAATTCATTGTCACGATCGTAACGACGTAGTTGCCTTTAAGTGATCAGTATTTGAGAAATAATATGCCGTTGCGAATTTTTTTGGACTAGCATAATTATAAAAATCATACGAACGAGATACGTGTAACCAAGTATGCACCATCCCTGTAGATTTACTTAACAGTATTGTCGGTGGAGACCAGTTGGGCTAAGTATCCGAAAGTGTCGTGACGTCAGGTGATTTAGTTTCATCAGTGTCCGAGAATGGCGTGACGACTTGCAGGTTGACAGATATGTACAAGGGATAAGTTAATTGTTTGTCGAGGGACATTATTTGTTGCTGAAACATATTACACAGTAACGACATGATCAGTAACTTGGGTATAATTTTATTCAAACAAAAAACTATATTTCGATGAAAAACTCACATCTTCGTTTCTGTGCAAAGAAATTCTGTGTATTCCTGAGTCTTGGATGTGCTTCACTTGCCTTTGTTCGTCCAAGGAAATAAGAGATACTCTATGTAAGGATGAAAAAGCATTGTTTAGACAATGTTTGATTAATAGAAAGTTTAAGATGCTTGTTCTAGTGACATACCTTATAATAATATTATGTTTACTATGATTGGCCTTTATGTGATCTGTATCTAGTTTGTTATTTCTTCGAATCCTGAAGGTTGTGGTGTCCAGGTAAGCTACCAAATCTAAACCAAAATGGAAAGCTGTCCACCTCCAAACGTGTTCACCAGCTTTTTGTACACATCTTCCGCACCTGAAGCACTCTCTGGAGAACTCCTCTTCGCTCATCTGCTTTGGCCTGTTACGTAAGAAATGGAAGATTACACTTTTTTTGGGTATGATATATCATCCAGGTAGTTGATTAGGTACCTAGTAATTTTAAGTCGACAGGAAAATAGAGATGCAAGGACGGATATGTTGCCCAGGAATCTAGGAGGTTAGAGGATTTACTTGAGGATTGTATTTCATTTGAGAAATTAGAATAACTTACCCTCTATCTTTTCGTGCATCTATGCGTAACAGGTGTAACCATTGTTCCTTATATGCATTGTGAAGCCAATCAGGGGGAATGAGATTATCGGAGTACAAAATTTGAACATCCTGAGCATGAAGAAGTAAATATTTCATTCTCAATGTTTTAAAGGGTGCGGCAAATTCTTTGCCTTCGTCAGTTGCCAAAAATGGCTCCGTCCAAGTGTGATTTTTAAAGTATGTGTCTATCTGTAAAGGGTCCTCGTCATTATGAACGTGAACGAATAACCATATCCTCAGCATCATGTATATACAGAATTCCGTCTGCATCACGACCAAGTTAGGACTTGTGATTAATTCCACCATTAATTCTGGAGTGATCTCTTTTAAAAATGTTGGATGTAACCATCCATAACCCAGAAGGTTTACTTCGAGCCATCTCCTGGCTGCAGTTTTAACTGTGGGTACACCATAGGAGACAGCAGCATTGTAATAAGGAACTACAGTTTTGATATTTGTTGTCTCAATCATGATATCTGTGCATTGGTCAATCAGGCCTTGTAGTTGAAATAGTGTTGCAGTCGCCAAAATGGAAATGACATCCTTTGGTTCCAAACTGAGCTCATCATGGTAAAACGAGCCAAGAACTGTGAACAGAGCTGAAAGATATTTGGAGAGTTAGTCAAAAATACATTTGAAATGAAATGTATCTATTTTTTAAAGTCATGAGACTCTTTGCAGTGCGGGCAGAAAAGTTTTTTGACATTAAATGTTATTCCTAAAAGGGCATTGAACTCGTTCATATGTAGGTATATGTTGATCATACGCCTACACTGAGGAACCACAATGACCAACTCCCACAGAAACTTTCTCTTTTATGTCCTGTTCAAAGTTAAACCTCTTATGGTAAATGATTGATAGATCAAAGCACGATTATCTCAAACTACTTAGTTTCATTAAGAAATAACAAATTATCCTTACAGTCCTGTGTTATGTTTGGATCTGCTATTTCCACATTGATGATCTTTTCATTTGCTTCCCTCCAGGAACCACAAAACATACTGGCAAAATAAGGGCTCTGTGAACATAGTTCATGAAATTTAACTTTACTGATTTTATATTTTATGTAAAATAGTTAATGACAAATTTGAAAACAATTATTACTTGGCTGATGTAGACTTTGTGCAATCGCCATGCTTTACCAAGCATTAGAACAGTTACATCACTGCCTTTTTCTTCTTCAAATAAAGTCTTATAAATATATTGTGCGGTTGTAAGTAATTTTCTCCTGAAAATAAATAATTAAATTATTTAATCTATAAATTACCTAAATTATCCTAATAAATTCTATTATAATACAGCCTCACAGAAATATTCAACTATGTTGTGACATAACTAACAATGTCCTATCAATTTCTTTCACATATCATATGTATACTGCAGTTATATATATACTGATGATGATGGTAAGTATGATGTCATCGCTATAGAAAAGAAAGCTATACTCAAGTAAAATGTTCAAATAAAAATAACAGTATACATAAAGATAATGAAACATGATTATCCTAGCACTATATAAATCTATAAAATGGTATATTTTTAAAAGTAGGAATATATAAATAGTCTCCTGGATATAAATAATATGTATATATTGTGTAATGCATAGATATCTATAGACACAAGCTGAATGATGGCCATGTGCACGTAAAGTAGGTCACACTAAACATGGTGTTGGGATACCATAATAAATGCCCTGAACCAATTATAGACAAAAATACTTTCATCCCCAAAGTGTCCTACCATACATGATAAAGAAATAACTTGTATTCCCAGCAGGAAATGCTCGTCACACTGATTAGCAAATAAACGATCGTACGTGAAGAAAAACAATGAAAAAATATTCAGAATTGTCAAATATTATTTCAGTCCAAGAAAAATGTCTTAATAGCATATTTCCTATGAAATTTCACAGACTAAACCCCATAATAAATTTTTCTATCAGACACGTGTATGACATAGGATTACTTCGTTAGGAAATACAATTCATGCTTATATGTCATACATCCTATAAAAATTATTCAATGTTGTCCATATTCCTAGCCGAAATTCAGTTCAAGGCCTGTGGACGCCAAACGAACAACAAAGAGCTATAGGTGCGCAGCAAAAAAAATAATAAAGCAATCGGAGTGATGGCGTTTCTTTTCCACGTCTTCGCGGAGGCTAAAAAAAGTCTCACATAAGCCACTCACTTTTTGGGCGTCTGAAGCGTCTTATCGATGAAGTCCGATTCCGAATCAAAATCATCCTCTTCGATGCATTTTCGTTTGCGACCGCGATAAACGGAATTCACCGCGATGTTGGAAGCGGAGGCAATTCTGCTCACATAACTGCCCATCTTGTGGAAACGAAGGCACGCGCGGTCACTTTATTTCCGCTTATTATTCAAGGTATTTTGTCGATTTTCGGCATCGTCCGCTCAGGATAGTCGTCAAAAGCTACCGGAGATCGTCCGCAGCAAAATGTAAACATTTTGTGCAACCTGCGCACCACGGCGCAGCTGTTTCGCCCACACAGGAAGAACGAAGACAGAGATAAACAGGCGACATAATCCCTTCGACGTAATTCGAGAAGTGCAGGGAATTAACAGCAGCGCCATCTCGATGAGAGGACTAATTTGTTCAGAATTTCACAATAAATGCAGCTATATTTAATTATCATCCTTATTTATTATTTTGCCCGGGTAAAATTGTAGTCTGTCTTTTTGTGACAATAAGTAAATTTATTTTTTTCTTCCTTATAATGTAACAAAAAGAAAGATCAGTTATTAAGCGCAAAATGACATTTGAAAGGACTCGGGCGAAAATGAAAATGATTTATGACTTTACTTATTTATAATTCTTACTTGATGCTTGTCCTTTGTCGATTGTAATACTATATTTGCTTTCCGAACGTAGATACATAAATATATATATATACATATATCGTAATTATAAAAAGAATATTCTTATCAGCTGCACGTATAAAATGCTTAAATTCAACAATGAGCAAAATCTACAATAAGATACCAAACTGTAGGACAATGATGAATAATATTCTCCATCTCGATAGAATGTGATTTTCTTTACATTGTATACGGATCTAGGAACACAATCTTCCATTACACATAAACTGTAAATATTTAATGACATTTGATTCTAGGCACAAATATATAATTATCATCTTGATACCAAGGGCTTTGGTATCCTTATCGATAAGCATTCTAGATATGTTAATGGTCAATGGAGGTATATTTTATGATCTATGAAAAATAATTGTTTATTGGTTTCTTATTGGAGATCGACTCTTATACCAATTACCGTCTATCTAAGGAAATATTGTGGGTTTATAGTATAAATGTAAGGATCAATTTAAGAAAGTGGACACTGGCAGTAGGTAGAGACCACAAGCAGATCCTACAATTATTTTCACTTCGTAATCAATGGTACCGTACCTGCCTGCATCTATAAAGTAGCTAGAAAATATTATTATAAAATTATATGGAACCGTTATTCCTTGGCTTTAAAATCCATTACAAGGATCATAATAGAGAAGCACCCTCTCTTGCCGATTACTGATTTAAACATAGAAGGATAATTCTGAGTCCAATAAGTTTAACATTCAGGCAAACACGGTAGTAAAAAATATACTATATCAGCCGTCGTATATATATATATCTATATATATATAAATACTAAATATATTTTCTACAGCACGTAAGACACTACGTATTAGTCTTTAGTCTACACTGTCCGTCCAATGTGGACCACGATTGTTAAGGCTTAGTTCATAGAAAACTACGGGAACGCTTATTTTAACTTCTCACTGAGAAATTATACCCAGAGCGGCAGAAAATTCCAGTTTTAAATTTAACTGATTGCAGAAAATTTATAAAGCCACAATATCAAGATAGGTCAGCCATACTACGTTTTTAAGTATTTCTTCTAGTTAGCATGCGAACACCAATACTATATAAGAATATTGTCATCAATTTGAAAAGAAAAAGAACAAAACTTTGAATCCATTTTTTGGTTTGTAAACTTCTGCAGTTTTCTGATTTTCTGAAATAGACGTGAAAGGTCTGCATATTCGACTGTTCATTAGTGCGCTCTACGTTAAACCCTTTTGTTTTTTATAAACATGTAAAAAGTACTAAAATCATTGACTTTTTACTTCTCAGATTCGTCTGGATGATCTGTCTTAATATGATGTGTAAATGTATACTGTGTTGTGAACCGCTTTTTACAATATGGACATTGATACGGCATCACAGGATGGGCTGATCTTAAATGAGCCACAGCTAATTCGCGTAGAACAAATGGCGACTGACAGACACCACAACGATATCTGAAATAAGAAAATAAATGTTAAAATCCGAATCAGATACGCCAAGATATTCACTTAATATAAAGAATTTATATACCCTCCAGGTGTTCTAATAAGTGTCCTTTTGACAGGTGTTGGTGTACTTTCTTCTTTAATTTCTACTTTAGGTTCAAGTGGCATTGATGTACCAGGGGATGATTCCGGTGAAAGTTTTGGCATCGTTTCCATTCCTAATTCCTTTTTCAATTCTTGCTTCTTCACTTGCATCTGAAAAAGTTCAATTAAAAAAAAAAAAAAAAACAGTTAGTCTGACTCAACAGGAAATCCTGACAGCGTCGTTCTTTCGGAGTACCTACCATCGCATGAGCCTCTGTATGCACTCTCATATGAGAATTCCTAGATTGTGAATTCGTGAAGGTGGCACTGCACTTGGAACACTTATATTTGTTCTTCGAGGTATTAAACTGGGACTGAGATTTCTGCGAAGCAGATCTCTTACCAAACAGCGGCTTCCCAGGACACTGATGTGCCATTAATGATAATTCTTTGAAGAAAATCTTATTGCACTTCGGACAGTGATAGGTCTTATCAACAACATGCGTAGCTACGTGTGCTTTGTGCTGTGCCTTATCCGTGAAGGTTTTATTACACGTGGAACATGAATGGACAGTTAAACTTCCACGTTTATGAGACACCTGAAATGGAGACCAGTGTAATTTGCTCTTTGGTTCCAACAATTTTTTGTTCAACATCCTTGGGTACTCACCTCGTGCCTGAGAAGCTGCCATTTTTCTTTAAAACTCTTTTTGCACACACGACAACTGAAACTCTTGTATACGTAACTATCCGAGTGAGTCTGCAAGTGGGTCAACATCGTTGTGTGATCGCTGAACCATTGCGAACAGATACCACAGCGCGCTACGTTCTTTGATCCACTACTATTTAATTGGCTGTTACGCTTTGCAGATGGTTGACCGTCGACAGGTATGCCGTTGTCTTCTACGATCTGGAGAATCGTCAGAAAAAGCAGATGAATAATTGAAAATGGAATTAAAAAATAAGTAAGCTTACTGACAGTAAATTACCTCTGAATAAGTCCTAGTTCTTCCACGAGTTCTCGCTTCTCTAGCTTCCCTAGCTTCTCTTTCAGCATTCAGAGCTTCTTCCTGTTCTACACTAGCCATAACAGGAGTCATCACTGGCTGCTGATTATGCTCACTAAGTCTATGTGCTGCTAACCGTATAAAAAGTCCAAAAGAACGGCCACAGGTTTCACACTTGTATTTTTTTGGCTCGTGAGTTCGCATATGATTAGATAATGCGCTCTGCTGCGTACATACCTGAAGCAAAATCAAAATTTTTACATGAATACCAAAGAATACTTTGAACGTTGTAAAACACTTCATTTAAAAAATTTTACTACCTTTCCACAAGTGGGACAGGTTAGTGATTTGACACATTCAGCAAAATGATCTCTTTTAAGCTCTCGCTGTAGCTCTTCTACTGGAGGAACTGAAATTGTGGGTAGTACCGATGACTGTGAAAGAGATTCTGGTTCATGAAGCATCTTGTGGCCTTCGTATAATTCAGCATTTGCAAAAAATCTGTTGATAGGAAATATTGATTTACGTATTATCGATATTAGAACATCTAGTCGAATTTAATACCTATTGCAAAGTGGGCACCAGGTATTCGATCCAAGTACCGACGTGGTGGATTGGTGATCCCGTAATCTGTGATGTCGCAACATTTCCCAGCTAATAAATTCACGATCACACTGATTACATGATTTGAGGGATTTCTCGAAGTCTAGAATAATCTTTAGGTGATCACTACCCTCATGTTTCGCAAGATCTTCCACTGTTCCGAAGACGGAGTTACACGTTTTGCACGTATATTTACGAGGACAATTTAGATTCATGTGTTTCATTAAGCTCTCCTTTGTTCTGAATACGAAGGAAATAAATTCGTTAAAATTCATGCGGAATATATGTCAAACACTCAAAGATATAATTACAATATACCTATAATAATTATTACATGGTGAACACCACCATTGGGAACTAAGACCAACCCTTGGTTTCAATTCTTTACGGTCGTTCAATGTTAAACTACCCGTTAGCACCTGTTCCAATATGCTCGTTCGCTTCTCTTCCCTTTTGGTATTCAATTTTGTATTTTCAGGATCATTCAGACGATCCTCAAGCAGTATATTATTATCTTCCATGGATCCTGTCTCGTCAAATATACTTCTCGAACTTCTTTCAAAATCAGGCATATCTTCTGCTGCTATATCATCTTTAAGAATTGCCTCTGTGGGTTCTTCTTTTATTTGTACCTCACAAGGTAATTCTGGCAAAGGTTCGATACAACTATTTGATTGAACGGTATCCATAAAATTGACTGGGGTTGAAGGACTTTCAATTGGCAGTGTTGCTGGTAAAGGAACCAATGGCGGTGGAGCTCTAGATTTGTCTTTGCACAATTGTACCTAAAATGAAAGTCTTATTGATATAAGATTGAAACATAGATTCTCTCATGAAACTATGTCATTAAAATAAGTACCTGACAAGGATCTGGAGAGTTTCTCATGGCATCCAAAAATATTTGCACTGATTCAGACTCTCTGAGTGCAAGTAGTTTTATATGCATGCTCTTATAAACATTCAAGCAATATTCTCTAAATTCATATGCATCATCTAACCTCGCTGCACAAAACTGACAAATTTGTTTAGGCAGTGGATCGGTTTTGTACACCATTACTGGTAAGCATGCTCGTAACTTCTGAGCAACCTTACGTTGAAGACCCTCTTCTCCAAATATAGGCAACATTTCACTCTTTTGCTCAGAGCAAAGTCTGCAGCTATTTTCCCAATTGTTTGTTAGGGCCATTTTGTAAGATTATCAGCTTAAGATATTTTTCATGAAACTGTTGACTGTAGTGTTGAAATGTGGATATCCTCGAGGACGTAGAACCCAAATTTCATCAATGAAAAAGGGGCCAGAACGCAACTAGGTTAGAGAACAAGTAGCAGGATTTACGAGAGGCAGAGCTAAGCTTGCTCAAACCTGATGGCATTTTCGTTAAGTCTCGTGTTCGGCCAACTTCGTAACAACTATAAAGACTTCGCATTCTGCTAAACTAAACATTTTTCTGCATACTTTCACTTGAACTCGATTCGTACAACCAGAGGCAGCCTTTAAAGTGTAACGACAATCGGAAAACCGGTTTCCACAACGTAATACAAGCTTTTCACACGTATATCACTTTTAAAAGTTGAACTATGCCTTTCAGTATACTATAGACACATTGGTTTAACCAAAAACTGCATTGTTCCGTTCAGAAACAGCCCACGTTTTTATAGATTTTTGACAGGAATCGTCAAACACTTGAAACAAGTTGCCATTTGCGGTTGTATTGCGGATCCATTCAGATGCATTCACGGCTATAGAATATTCGTCGTAACTCCGATCCATCAAACCATACATGTCTCACAAAATCAACCTGTTTTCTTTTATGAATATTGTTTGTTTATTGTCGCGGCTGCCTCTTATTGTATGATATGAATTTTTTGGATTTTTAAGCAATTTATAAGACACTTATTTATCCAGAAAGTTGGTAATCTCATTATCAATGCTCTTGTGGCTCCAATTTCAGCACCTACTGACAAGAATTTCAATTACTCATGTTCCTCGTTGGTGCTCCATATGGGCTGTTAGATTTTTGGTTATATTTTGATATTGCAAGCCGGTAATCATGAGTGCTGGAGTGGAGAACGATGTGCAATTATTAATGAAACTTGGCTTGAGTGAACAGAAGGCTAAAGAGACACTCAAAAATTCTCAGGTCACTAAACATTTAAAATTTGCAATCACTGAGGTATGAGTTTAACCTATGAGGCTCTGCATGTGTTATACTTATCAGGATGATTTAATTATTAATATTCTTTCATAAAGGCTGCTAAACACAGTAGCATTAATGCAGATATTGGAACCTTACTTTACCATCTTGCTTCTAAGATTAAGGTACAAATCGCTGACAAGATACCGCTTGTAGCTGGGTATATAGCACAGCAGAAATTAGATACAACACAAAGGGTGGATGCTGCCCTGGTATATCTTTTAAGTAATATCAAGGAATCAATAAATACTGTAGAATTTGAGAAAGCATGTGGTGTTGGAGTTGTGATAACTCCGGAAGAGATCGAGCAAGAAGTTGAAAAGCTAATAAAGAAAAATAAAGATGAAATCATTGAAAAACGGTTTGTGGTTGATTTTGGTCAAAGAATTGACAAAAGCTTTACAGTAGGATATTGAGGGATATGTGAATTATAGGTACCGTTTTAATTCTGGACCACTGATGCAAGAAGTTCGTAATGTCTTGAAATGGGCCGATGGAAAGGCAGTGAAGAATGAAGTAGATATACAATTATTAGATCTATTGGGTCCAAAAACTAATGCTGATTTAGCACCATTGGCTAAACAACCCAAGCAACCTAAAGCCAAGGCAACTGAAAAGAAAGAAAACAAAAAGGATGGTATGTTGTTTCTTAATTTTTCTAAAAAACATACATTTAAATAGTGTCTTGATTCTGGATTCCATAGACGTGGATGATAATAAAGGAGCTCAAACAATAAGTGAATTAATGAAGACAAAAGTGCACTTTCATAAACCTGGTGAAAATTATAAGACCGAGGGATATGTTGTCACTCCAAATACTCATCGTCTTCTTCAAGAGCATCTTAAAATTACCGGTGGACAAGTTAGAACTAGATTTCCACCTGAACCTAATGGAATTCTTCACATTGGTCATGCCAAGGCTATTAACATTAACTTTGGGTATGTACTGTATCCACCATAGATTCTAACACAGAGATACTGAGATTTAAAACTCATCATCCATAGATATGCAGCAGCTTATGATGGTATCTGCTTCTTGCGTTACGATGATACGAATCCAGAAAAAGAGGAAGAGAAGTTTTTTACTGGAATTCTAGAGATGGTCGAGTGGCTTGGTTATAAGCCAGCAAAAATAACTCATTCTTCTGATTATTTCCAACAGTTATACAAATGGGCAGTTGCTTTAATAGAAAAGGGTTTAGCGTATGTATGCCATCAGACGAGCGATCAAATGAAAGGCTTTAATCCTCCTCCGAGTCCATGGAGAGAAAGACCTATAGCTGAAAGTCTACAACTCTTTCAGGTCAGCAAACGTCTTTTTTCAATTATAAGTGTAAACTATAATACATTTTTATCTTAGGATATGAAAAATGGTAAATTGGAGGAAGGTGAGGCAACATTACGCATGAAACTCACCCTAGAAGAGGGTAAGCAGGATCCTGTTGCGTACAGAATAAAATATGTACCACATCACAGAACCGGGGATCAGTGGTGCATTTATCCTACATATGATTTCACGCACTGTCTCTGTGACAGTATCGAACACATTACTCATTCTCTTTGCACCAAGGAATTTCAATCCAGAAGATCCTCGTACTACTGGCTATGTAACGCCCTGGATGTCTATTGTCCAGTGCAGTGGGAATATGGTAGATTAAATGTGAGCTATACAGTTGTTTCTAAAAGAAAAATCGCTAAGCTGATAGATGAAGGTATCGTCGCCGATTGGGATGATCCTAGGTATCCACATTTTATCTCTTAAACCGATCTTGCTAAAGCACCCAACTGTTAAAAGAATGGTCGCACATAAAGCATTTTGCGTATAGTGCAACGTTGAGATAAAATATTTTAGCCATTATTTCTGTCTTGCAGATTGTTCACTCTGACAGCTTTACGTAGGCGTGGTTTTCCACCCGAAGCCATTAATAATTTTTGTGCCCAAATGGGAGTAACTGGTGCTCAGGCAGTTGTCGATCCAGCTTCTTTGGAAGCTGCCGTGAGAGACGTTCTTAACGTTACTGCACCTCGAGTTATGGCAGTTCTTGATCCAATTAAAGTAACTATTAGTAACTATGGAAAAGATAAACCAACGGTTCTCACGGTACCCGATTTTCCAAATGAGCCAGAGAAGGGAGAGCATCAAATTATTTTTGATGAAGTCATTTATATCGAAGCCTCTGACTTCAGAGAAGTATGTGTCATTGACATTTTTTTATTTGCATTATCATTATGTATTAATATCGATACATCTACATAATACAGATCGACGAAAAGGGCTTCCGCAGGCTTACTCCGAATCAGTCAGTAGGTCTTAGGTATGCCGGAGTAGTTATTACCCTTCAGTGCGTAGAAAAAGATGCTCATGGAAATATTACAAATTTAGTTGTAAAACAGGAACCGGTATCCGACAAAAATAAGCCTAAAGCATTTATACACTGGGTCTCTAAACCCACATTAGTTTCCGTGAGACTCTACGAAAAGCTGTAAGTTATATGGATGCTAAAAATCTGTATAGTTTTAACTTGTGTTCAAAGTGTACATATTTTGTTTATAGTTTTAAACACAAAAATCCTGAAGACCCTAATGAAGTTCCTAATGGGTTTTTGAGCGACATTAATTCTACCAGTAAAAAAGAAGTCGTTGGTTACGTGGATGCCAGTTTAGTAAAAGTAGCAAAGCCTCTAGCCAAATTCCAATTTGAGAGAATTGGATTTTTTTCAGTCGACTCTGACAGTAAACCAGACAGGGTATGTGTTAAGAAAAGAGTAAATGTATTATTTTATTACAGTAATTTTAATAAATTATTTTCATTATTTAGCTGGTCTTCAATAGAACTGTAACACTGAAGGAAGATGCTGGCAAGATGTGAAAATACGAAATTAGGAAAACAAAGTATTTAAGATTTGTAAGTTTTACAAAAGCGTGATTATTTGATAAATGAAAATAAGTTTAACAAATATATAATTTTTGTTTGCTATCAAATTTCCACCAGACCCTACATTACATATGTAAGAGTGTAAAGAAGTGCTTATAAAATTCTACCACTCTCGAATTCTAATCGAAGATGGAACTATTTTTCAATTCATTATGCAAGACTCGTAAGTAGGAACCATATATTTTATATTAATAAAAGCATCTTCACCACCGTATCGTTCTAAGACTTCTAAAGTCTCTTGTATCAGGTCTGCAATATTTTCTCCTTTCTGCTGCGAGTAATCTATACCTTCTCCAAGATTCACTGAAATTAAAAAAAAAAGCATAACGGTGTCATGGCATAGACTAATACAGTGCAGGAATTAATTAAAGTACCATTTCTATCCTTGAGTAAATTCATAACTGGTAGAATTTGTCTGAAATAAGGAACTAGAGCTTCGCCAACACAGTCAGCTGAACGCACAAGTCTTTGCAAAGCTCTCATTGTGGCACAAATGATTTCAGGTACTTTTGTATTTAGAGCACCTATTTAATATAATCAATAAAATGTTATTAGTTCAATTTCGTTTTTCATAACAAAGCCAAATCCAAACTTTACCTTTTATGGGTATGATTAATTGTGGAACTACGGGAAGAATTTTTGGACCACCTTGGGCCAGCATATCAGATATTCCTTGCTCTACTAAAAATTTGTATGGATGTTCAGTTTCTGTTAGTCCGTCAAAGAACATAGGTAAATAATGATGAAAATCCAGATCCTCTATATTCACTTTCCACGTTATCTTTGGGCCGAAACCATCATTCTCTAAGGATATAGGAAACACACCACGGTCGTAAAATTTTCTAAATGCTGACGGTTTAGGTGGTCGCGGTTTATATAAACCACATCGCGGTGGTTTGGCGACTACCGTGTTATCCTAAATAAAGTTAGAATATCCTTTTTATACTGAGAAATGAGACGGGAAGGAAATTCATTATCAAAACTTACCTGCAGAGCTTGAATAGTAAAAGCAGGTACTACTCTTGGCTTTCTTTTCCTGTATTTAGGAATGTCTTTACGGATTTCTGTCCAAAATTCTTTTTCGTTTACCATTTTCTAAATATTATTTTTCTTCGAGAATATTTTTCCTTTCGCTTCACGATATTGCGAGAAAAAATGCGAGGATCCTATATTTCTCACAGTGAATCGTTCTTCCAAAAACACTTAAATAAATCATGTCACAGTTTTGTTAGCATGAGTTGAAGGTTGGTTAGGAAATGCGTGAGAGAATATAATTTAACTAGAACTATTTGAGGCTAAAATTATTAGATATTGGATAAATTTTGATCAAACAATTTCTGACACCTTGGCAACAGATCATGGTTATGGATGTATAGATTCGCATAAACTTTTTTATAACCCCCATAAGTATACAATACAAGTCAAATAAAATCTGTATTTACATAATATTCTTTTGTGTGTTAAAAAATCATAAATATACAAATATTTCACAGTTAAGTAGCCTTCTTATGGAATTGAGGATCGTCGAATATTAGTTTCCTCGTTTGTGGCTCATCCTTCTCAGCTGTGTTTAATTATTAAGGAAAATATACATTATATGATGATAACGAATAAGATTATTACATATATGCAATGAACAGGTTATTAAAATTATAGAAAAGGATATTTGTGAAGTAGTTTGAAGATTCCTGTTCCCACTGGAACTGGAATACCCATTATAATGGATTCTGACACACCACAAATTGCATCCTTCTGCCCATAGTATGCTGCATCGAATAGATGATCAGCTGTTTTCTCAAACTGTTGATAAATTAATTGTATTAGAATCAGTATTATTTTTTCAATTAATTACTTATCAAGGAAAAAGATATTACCGAAGCTAAATTTAATACAGATTCCTTCATTTTAGCCAGGCCCTGCCTGGTGATACCAAGCACTTCTCCTCTGCTTGTCATTAGATCAGCCACCAACATTGGATGACGCCTATCGATACTCATACCATGATTTTCCATAACTAATTTAATTTCTGTCATAATCGTTGCTCTTGCAGCTTCGATGCCCAGAGTTCTGAATACCTAAATAATTTCAAAATTGTACAACAAATCAGAGATAATACCATATATCATTGTACCTCAATAGTATTATTTGAAGTTGTCTTGCACCCTAAAACCCCCATCGTAGCCATTACTTCTCGCATGTTGTCACCTTCTACGAAGAGTTTATATTTAGTTTTTCCACTAGAGTCATCATTGTGAATAACTGCTCTAGCAACCGATGGCAAACCCTGAGAAAATATCAAGTCAATATCCATTTTCATAGCTATTGAAAAAACTTATATTTTATGCGCTATTTCCTATTTACCTTAATAACAATGTTTGGTACAGTTTCTTTCAATTGTGTGAGAGCGTAATTTAAGCTATACTTTTGTTTACTGGGAGTCACAGTAATGATTGAATCTCCTCTGACATTCACCAATTTTGAATTTAATCTAAGCCTTGAGGTACAAATTCTGAAATATACATATTATGATCATTAAAAATGTCTTATCAATTTTTTAGCAACTAGTATACTTACGAGTATCTAATAGAGTTAACATCCACTTCCAGCTTCAATAATTTAATTCTATCGACATCCAGTTTTATTAACAGAAAACAGTCATCCGGCAGATAAACTTCTTCGATATATTCAGTTACTTCTCCTAGAGTTGTTTTTTCTATCCTACCCTTGACTTGCCTCGCATATTCGGGATCAGAATCATTTTCCTAAAAATATCATTAAGTTAATTAAATTCTTCATAACCATATCTACGTCTAGTTCACGTACCAGCGCTGCCGTGATAATGGGCGTACTAATTTTGGGATTGGCATTGATGATTTCCTTGATGCGCGGTACACCTTGAGTAATATTCATGGAAGCGACACCAGCAAAGTGAAAGGTTTTCAAAGTCATCTGAGTACCGGGTTCACCAATACTTTGCGCGGCCAGTGCACCTACAGCTGTTCCTGGTTCAATTTTAGCTCTCATATACTTTTCCTTGCAAATATGAATAAACTCAACTAATTGCGAGACAGTGAGACGTTCCAATTGCAAAGTTACTGGTGAGCTTGAGGCAAAAGTTTGTCGTAACCTTGCAATCTTTCGTGCCACAGATTTCAAGAATGTCCTAGAAAAATGTCTCACATAATAAAAACAGCAAGTTCTAGTACTTATCATTAAACTATTAGTATCATACTCACTCTAATTCGTGTTTAAATTCATCGCTTAGACACGAATAATCATCCGAGCTCAAAAGTTCGCTAGTAGCTTTTATCACGCTTGCACCATCTAAAGGTTCTTCGCTCTTGTACGGCGATTTTGCTCTGACATGGTCTAGAACTCTTTTGTAATCTACTGGACAGTCTTTGCCCTCCATATAAGTAGGATCCAGTGCATCGCCACCGTATAGAACCTGAATGATATCACCTACAGAATTTCTAACAGTCATATCGTAATGGAGACAAAGATCCTCTAAACTCTTGACAAGTCTCCTCTGCATGTATCCAGTCTCTGCAGTTTTTACAGCCGTATCGACAAGACCTTCTCTACCACCCATGGTATGAAAGAAAAATTCTGTTGGAGTAAGACCCGAGTAAAATGAATTCTCAACAAAGCCTTTAGCTGCTGGGATCTTAGAGTGTCTTTCAAAATGAGGCAGAGCACGATCTTCGAAGCCATTGGGTACACGATGACCACTAATGGCCTGTTGACCCACACAGGCTGAAAGAAAATTTCAATGAAATTCTTGATCCTGGCATCAGTTTCATTGATACTTACCAATCATTTGAGAAATATTGATGAAACTGCCTTTGCTACCCGATAAAGCCATTATTAGTGGACTGTTACTAGGATGAAGTTCTTTCAGACACGCTTTACCAGCGTGATCACGGATCACTGAGAGTTCCCTGAGGATCATCGCCTCGAGTGTCTCCTCCTCGGTACAACCAGGTTGACAAACTAGACGACCTTGTTCCATTTGACGAATATACTCTGTACACTTAGAGTAGCTGGAAGTGTATGAAATATATTTTTATATAGAACTTTTAATGAGATCCTTGTCAATACTCACCCTGCATTTAGAAGCTCCTGTTTCGCTTTAAGTAATCCTTGACCTGGTGTTACGTCTCCAATACCTATGGAGAAGCCTCTGTTCATTAGGTAGTAACTAGCAATCCTGGCCAAACGCCACATAGCAGTCGTTGAAGCATCCTCGCCCCAGTCTCGAAGAAGTACGTAGAAAATGTTTTGTTTAGAACCTGAACCTAGTGTAGACTTATCCATGGATCCTGCCAGAAGCTCGGAATTGCGAATTATAACATCTGAAATATAAATTTTTGTAAAAATTTGTCGGGTATAGTAAAACGAAAAGAATCTTTATTTTTCTTTCGCTTCATACAGGAATCATTGATGCACAGTTCTTCGTTACTGGTATACGCTCTACCCTTGGTCTTCAAGTTAGCCTTTATGTGACATTTTTCGTTGGGTTTTAGAATTAAACTAAAAATTTGTTTCCCAGTCCACAGCTTATATGGTTTCAGTATGGCTGGTGGCGGAAGTGTTATATTCATATTGGCATCCGGTCCAGCTAATAAACAACTGGCTAATTGAGAAGCTTGAGATTTATTCAGGAATGTATCTTTTTGAGTAAGCAAATAACCACCAGTGATGAAATCCTGAGTTGCAGCAATAAGTAATTCTCCATTGCGTGGTGTAACTAGATTAGCTTTGTTCTAAAAATAATTCAATGATGAGATCCGAGTTAAAATATGTTTTGCGTTACGAAAGTAATGAAGTCTACTACTTACCCCCATAAGAACCAACGCTTCTGCTCTGGCTTCTTCCGTTTGTGGTAAGTGCAAATTCATTTCATCCCCATCGAAATCAGCATTGTAAGGGGTGCAGACACATTCATTAAATCGAAAGGTTCTATGCTCTAGTACTTTTGCTTTGTGAGCCATTATACTAAGTTTGTGCAAAGATGGTTGACGATTAAATAATACAACGTCGTCATCGCGAAGATGTCTTTCAACGATGTCCCCGTACTGTAGAATGGAAAAATTTTAATTCGACGATGATACAAATTCGGATTATTTACCTAGAAATTTTTACAAAAATTACCTGTAAATCTTGAGCAATCTTCTGTCTGTTACCATAACGTAGAAATTTCTTAAATTGAGTTTTGCCCTGCTGTACGAAATTTGCTCCAGGATGAACATCCGGTCCATTCTGTACCAATTTACGCATCAATTCTATGTTCCAAGAATTCACTCTTTCTGGATATGTCAAAATCTTCGCCACGTGGATTGGCACGCCGACCTGAGACATTCAAAGTCAATCTTTTAGCTTCAAAATGAACGTTTGACAATTGGATACTATTGTTTACCTGTTCGATACGAAGATTTGGATCTGGAGAGATGACTGTTCTACTTGAAAAATCTACACGTTTCCCGGATAAGTTCCCACGAAATCGACCCTGTTTTCCCTTCAATCTCTGAACTAAACCTCTGCCAGACTTTTTCGGCTGTGGAGCAGTATTTGAGATAACTTTAGTATAATTACTTGGGTGAAAAGTGCAGATATTTTAATATTATAATTAACTCTTTACCTGCATGTTTAATGGAATACCAGACATTTCACTGTTCATGTAAAGCGCACAATGTAATTGCAGAAATTCCCAATCCTCATTATACATCTGCACTTTGGCTCCACTTTGTCTGTGCTTTTGTATCACGTCATTGATAAAGACAATTTCGGATAATTTCATTGTGAGATTGTCCTCATTTGTACCAGCTTTCAAATCAGATACGACGCTGGGCCTTATACAAATTGGTGGTACCGGAATTCGAGTTAATATTAAATCCTTCGGTAGAGCGCAGTTTGGATTCATAAGAAGTAAAGGTATATCGTATATTGGGATTCGTTCTAGGATACCTTGTACCTAGGAAAAACAGAGTTCAAGAAAATTCTGATAGATTATGTATTGCACTGTATTATATCAAGTTTTACCTCCAATGGATTTAAAATATTAACTAGACCACTTTGCAAAATTCCTTCCAGCTGCTTATTGTCTTCTAGAACATTATTATATTCGGCTAGCTTTTGTTGTACTACAGCATCAATTTTCTTCTTAGCTTTATACTTTTCATGTACAATCTTGAGTAAACCAGCTTTTTTAACTGTGCCATTTAAATCTTTGCAATTGGGGCATACTGAAGTTTTCTTTGCCTTTTCTAGAATCTGTTTTCTCAATGCTTTACGGCTTAGATAGCCCAAATTGGGATTCAAGACACGAGTTAAATAGTGCTTTTTATCAGTATCGTTTAGCATAACATGTGAACATTTCTATAAAGGATGAAAAAAATTATAGGTCTCTCTGTTCAATTTTGATTAATGTTGAACAATTTCAATAAAGAAATACCTTGCATATTGATTGTAAAATACAAATAACTGATCTAAAATATCCCACATGAAATACTGGTAGCTCCAAGTCTATATATCCAAAATGACCAATGCATTCGTTTAGAGACTTCCCACAAGTTGTGCAGTTACTTGCATTGGAACATGTACCCTATAGGAAATAGCATATATTAAAAAATAAACTAAATGATGAAATATAGTCACAAATTACCATTCTCTTATCGAGTACACCATACTGAACAGGAGTGCGCTGACTATCTTGGGTATACAGATTCTTGGCCACAACATGGATATGGGCCTGCCGTTCCATGTTATGACGACTGTCCACTCCGAAGGATACATGGGAGCTAATGATTAAAGCAAAAGGTATTTATAATCTATCCAACATTTAACATAAGATAGGTAATTGAAAAGCATGGTCTCAATTAATATAATGTTCTGTCCATCACATACATCAATTATTAAATAAGAATAATGAACAAATTCAATTCGGTACGATTATAAATTAATTTAAAAAATTCTTGATACAAACATTTTACGAGCAACATCGGTTTCTCTGTACTGTTCCTTAACCATGATTGAGGTTATAGTGTCCGGCACTGCAATACGATTTATATATACAAGAAACTTCCAAATCCTTCCAATAAACGGTTTTATGTTCACACAAGAATATGTGGAAGCTATACTATTCGTATCATAATTAACTGTTTTTCGAATATCTCCGTTTTATCGTATATTTGTGTGAACACGTGTTTGCACTGAAATATAGATATATCGGAATGCATACGCCTGTACTCGGAAGTAACCTGGCGAGCACCTAGCTGTCTCACTCACTTCGTGGATGAAGTTATCTTTTTCAAATTGAACTGGGCATGTGACGTACAAGCCTTGCACAATGTTGTAACACCGCATATCAGTGTCACATATTGCCGCATATCAGTCCTCCTCGTGCGCACTGCCTTATCTCAGCTTTAACACGTGTTTCCACTGAAATATAGATATATCGGAATGCATACGCCTGTACTTGGAAGTAACCTGGCGAGCGCCTAGCTGTCTCACTCACTTCGTGGATGAGGTTATCTTTTTCAAATTGAACTGGGCATATGACGTACAAGCCTTGCAACAATGTTGTAACACCGCATATCAGTGTCACATATTGCCGCATATCAGTCCTCGCCGTGTGCACTGCCTTATCTCAGCTTTAACTTTTCAGAGATTGTACAGTATGTGATAAAGACAGCCTGCTACACTGACCTATTTCCTTGCTATCTCTGCGACCCCCACCATGGCCGTACGCATTGCAATATACCTGCGTATTGCCTGACATGTGTGCCATTCAATGCCATCCAGTGCCATCTCTATAAGTTGTCAGGAAAAGGGACTAATGGAATTAACATCGAAAAAAAAAGTAAGATTTACAATCATCCTTTAAATTATTTTGTCCATGAACTTAATATTGAACAACATGAAGACGCATATTATCGTGTCTGACCGGCATGTAAATAAGAAAGGAAAAAAAAATGTATCGTTACTTTAATTGATTTTAAGCGGAAAACTAGGGAACGTGAGAACCCCTTGAAATGCCCAATGAAATCAATTGCGCCAAAAATGCGCCGAAATCGTTTTTCTCAAGCAAACATATAATCAACAATTCAACAAGATTCAGCAGCATTAACATCTCTGATATTATTAATGCTTATCTGCTACAATAAAGGGCAAATTTTCTAAAGTTGCGAGAAGAAATATATAAATTGTGGTTCATTTGTTTAAAATGCCGAAGGTAAATCAAGTTTAGGATATTTTTTATTAGGGTGTGTTGAAGAAATACCTTAGGTTATGGGATTGCTATGAGCTCATAATTATGTATTTCTAGGATATTCGATCATGGTTTCCTGTTGTTAATACGAAAAAAGGTAATACCAAAGAAGAGCCAAAAAATAATAGAAAACGTCGTGTTATATCTTCAGATGAAGATGAGCCGAAGAAGAATTCACCATCTAAAAAAGCCAAGGTTTCAAATTAAACATGAATATTGTGCGGCTGGATGTGTTATTATTTGTGTTCAGATATTTTTCACTAACAAAAATGTTAATAGGTTGATAAGAAACGCAGCCGTCATCATACTCTATCCGATTCAGATGAAGAAATAATCAGTATAAAGAAACCAGCTTCTCTAATAAAATCGCCCAATAAAGAAGATAATGAGAAAAAGACGGTTTCTCCTCGTGACATCTTTGGTAGTGCTCCTATTAAGAGAGTTGGAGCTCCAAAAGTTAAGAAGGTATATCATTTTGGAATATGAATGCATTAATATTGTATAATTATATTGGAATTAGACTGAATTAATTTTTTAAGGAAGGGAAATGGGAGGACGATGATGATTGCCTTAAGCAATTGGATACCTCTCACATCGAGGTAGAGTATTTTTCAAAGTTGGAAAAAGATCAAAATTCAAAATTAGTGAAGGATGGAATAAAAAATAAAGATCAAGATATATCAGAAATATCATCACATGCATCAACTGAAAAGAAGGAAACAAAGAATGAGAAAAACAAAAATGGAAATAAAGTCTCAAGTTCAGATAGCAAAAAGGATTCTTCTGCACAGAAAAAGAATAAATCTAGTAATTCTTCCATAGAAGATACAGAAATTGAACCAGAAAACAGTTTTAAATCTCAGGATCATAAGAAAACACAAAGCAAACATGCACCGAAAAGAACTAAAGGCATCTCTCACATGGAAATAGAGAAGAAACGTAAAAAAAGTCAAAGCCCTAGAAAGGATAAATCGTTGGATCCATATGAGGAAAGAATTGAAAAAAAGAAACAACAAGTTGCTTTGTATCAACAATATCTTAATAGAGGTGGTGCACGAAATCCAGGCTCCAAAACAATACCCGAGGTACTTGCATAAAATTATCATAAAGATATTTGAAATAATCAAATAAAACTATTAGAAAAATATTTCTAAATTCTGCCATAATGTACCACCATTAATTAATTATAGGGAGCTGAGTATTGTCTAGCTGGATTGAGTTTTGTGATAACCGGTGTTTTGGATTCGTTAGAAAGAGATGAAGCTACCGAACTTATTAAGAAATACGGAGGCCGCATCGTACAATCAGTGTCGAAAAAAACTGATTATATCATAGTTGGAGATGAACCGGGTCTTTCAAAACTAAATAAGGTCATTTAATTTACTGTATAATTTCTACCTCCATTTTGGTTGGCTTACAATAATATTATTTGCGACGAACGTTTCTTGCTATTCTAGGCAAAAAGTTTAGGAGTGAAACAAATATCGGAAGATGATCTGTTAGATTTGATTCGAACTCGACCTTCTGGAAAAGCATCAGAAGTGAAAGAAACGCATCACAGAATACGGAAAGATGAAAAATTATCGTCACCTGAGCCACAGTTACAAAAATCAAGCCCCACACAATCACATGTTAAGAAAGATGCAAAAGAAAACGAAGAAGAAAAAGAGTTGGAAAACAAAGAAGAACCGAAAATTGTAAATAAATATGCAAATAATATAGGATCCATAATACTCACGTCTGATGAAAGTGTATCTTCTACATTTAACATAATTACTATATTAAAAATTGTTTGTAGTCACTTAGCGAAGATAGCGGACAAGCATTGGTTGAGAAGTACAGACCAACAACGATGAATAAAATTATTGGTCAACAAGGAGAGAAAAGTAATGCTAAGAAATTATTAAATTGGCTGAAAAATTGGCATAAAAATCACAGTGGCAATGTCACACATAAAAAGCCAAGTGAGTACAATTATTTCAAGTTTCCTTTGACAACATTTATTGTTCCTCTACATACTTTGCAGGTCCATGGACGAAAAATGATGATGGAGCTTTCTTCAAAGCTGCTCTACTCTCCGGACCACCAGGTGTTGGAAAAACTACAACAGTCCAAGTAGTTTGCAAAGAATTGGGCTTGGATTTGTTAGAATACAATGCCTCTGATACAAGAAGTAAACGTTTATTAAAGGAAGGAGTTTCTGAGTTACTGAACAATACAACGATGAAAGGCTACTTCACTGGTGAGTATTGTCTCAAATCAGAGAAAGCATATTTCAGTAACCTGTCTTCATTAACTAATCTGTCATTGATACCTGATCTTGCAGGAGAGAACAAAGAGAAGCCAGCAGCCAAACATGTTCTCGTGATGGACGAAGTTGATGGTATGGCTGGTAATGAAGATCGAGGTGGTTTACAAGAATTGATTGCTTTGATCAAATCCACGGAAGTACCAATTATTTGTATTTGTAACGACAGAAACCATCCAAAAATGAGAACACTCGCAAATTATACTTACGATTTACGCTTTCACCAGCCCAATCACGCTCAAATCAAAGTAATTCAAGGATACCTACTAATTATAGACTGCTGGATTATTAATAGAGTATCAATTAATAACGTGTCTCTTTAATGAACTTATAGGGAGCCATGTTGTCAATTTGTTATAAAGAAAATATCAATATAGATAAGGAAGAGCTGGACCGTTTGATAACAGCGACAAATCGTGATATTCGTCAAGTCATCAATCATTTAGCATTGATCACAGACAATTCCCAAACTAAAAGCGAATCAGAAAATTATAAATCTAACAAGGACCTGAGATTAGGTCCTTGGGATGTCGTACGAAAAGTCTTCAGTGCTGAGGAACATAAGAATATGAGTATACACGATAAAAGTGACTTATTTTTCCATGATTATAATATAGCAGGATTATTTGTACAAGAGAATTATCTTTCTGTGGTACCGCAAGCTCCAAAGCAAGTAAAAGCTGATTTAAGTCCTAAGTATATTAACAGAACTTTATGGTAATTTAATGATTGCTTTAGGTCGGAACTAATGGAGAGAGTTGCTAAAGCTGCTCACAGTTTAGCAATGGGTGATATTATTGAGAAGAATATTCGTCAGTCAAATGCATGGTCTCTTTTACCTGTGCAAGCTTGTTTCTCATCTGTAATACCAGGGAGTGTCATGTCTGGTCGAATTACGTCACAAATTAACTTTCCATCTTGGCTGGGTCGCAATTCCAAAAGTGGAAAATTTGATAGGTAAGATAAGAAATCTGGTATAATTTAATAATACTTTATTTTTTAAGTGGTTAACACATACTACATACATATATTTTTAGATTACGACAAGAAATTTCTATTCATACGCGATTGGCTACTTCTGCCAGTAAAGATGCTATAAATTTGGATTACTTAACTTATTTAAGAGATTTCATAATTAAGCCATTGATTAAAAATGGTATAGAAGGTGTGGAATTATCTGTGAAAATCATGAATGATTATCATCTTATGAGGTAATACTTCAGTTTCTAATTATAATCGCATAGAGATGAATGAAATTAATTAAACTTATTATTTAGGGAAGATTTGGATTCTATATTAGAACTTTCTACATGGCCAGGACAGCGAGATCCTATGCAGTCTCTCGACAGCAAAGTTAGTAATCTTAGTTCTTTGTGACAGTTTGTCTTATTCCTGCATACAAAACTTTCTCATTGTATTCTTTTAATTATTACAGGTGAAAGCTGCCTTCACAAGAGCATATAACAAGAGTTCAGTACTAACCCCATACTCTATAAACAGTGGTACGATAAAGAAAAAAAATAAAACTTCACAAGACGATGAATACATGGAAGATGAGGATGAGGAAGGTGCACAACTTTCTGAAGAAGACGATGAAGATAATCTAGATATGGATAAGATGATTAAGGTAAGTATTCGAAATTGCATAAGCATGTCTGTACAATATCTAACATCATCATGTTATTCAGCCCAAGAAATTAGCAGCATCCAAGAAGGCAGTATCCACAACCACAAATGAAACGGGATCCAGTAAACGTGGGAAAGGTCGGGGCAAAGGTCGTGGCAGAGGAAAATAATAATGACAATTCTCGAGAAATGGAATGTTATTTTTATTAAAGAGGTATGAACATTATCAGTTTTTAGGAACAACTTAAAGGTTTAGAATAAGTCATAGATGTTTGTTATATATAAATTGTCTGCATATTTTCAGCAGCGCGCGACAGGAATATATATGCGCCATGTTTAATCATCGCATTACACATAAAAATCATTCAATTGCTTCGATTAAATTTCCTTGAATCTCAATTATTTTCAGTCAGAGTTTGCTTTATTGGACTTTGTTAAGTCAGCTCGAGTCTGGACACAACCTGTAAAGAGATGCGAATATTAAAAAAAAATTACTCATTTGTTGATAAAGGAGTTAGATTATATGTCAACTTGCTCTGAATCCATCTATATATTATGTAAGTGATATTAATTCAAACAATAAAGTATTTCTACTTGTATCCCAATTTAATTGACTACTGTACTCACGTTTTGTAGTTGGTTTCCAACCAATGTACTCGTTAGTCTTCTGGTTCTCCGCTGTGAGCCATTCTGTCAATGGGTTAAAGTACTCCAAAAGGCCACTGGCATCCATTACCCTTTGACCTGAGAGAAGCTCCATGGCATCCTGCCATGGTTTTGAAGAGCCCAATTGAAGCATGGATCTAAAATAGGAATGACTTTATTTTCCTCTATACAAGAGTCTCTTAATTAATTTTTTCACTTCAATTGTCTCCTTTCTTGATTATTAAAATATCTATTTTATCCTTGACATATCTCCTCATAGGAGGATGCAGCCATAAGAAAAGCTAGAAAGAATCCATTATATCGCTTACCCAAGAAGCGCACCAGCTTCTTTACTCTGATAAATATCACACTGATGCAGTGGCTTGAGCTTTGGATTCTGCGGATCATATTGTCCAGCTCTTTCGCAAAGAGCTTTGTGAAATTGGAACTGTATAACAAAGCTGACATAATATCTAATGTATTCGACATCAGCTACTATGTGGTATTTTGCTCCAGGATCAAAGTCCTCTTCAGATCTATCAACTGGTGGTTCTATACCTTGATACTCCTCTGCAATGTCCCACCTATTTTATCAACATATAATTCTCGCTTTGAGTAAAAACAAAAATAATAAATATTGTAATATTATTTACGGACCATCTGCAGTTGTATTGATCAGATTTTATCTTTCCTTGGAAAACACTCCAGCGCCAACGATCCATTGCATAAGCAAATGGTAGGAAGGCTATTTTTTCCAGTCCCTTCACATACAAATTATTAATGATTGCTTCAGTATCCACTGAATCATCATCCAGCAATCCTATGTTCTTAAAGTGTCCTGGTGTTGAAGCACTCAGCGCCATGACATCACCTATAGCCTCGTGGAATCCAGGATTAGCACCTTCTCTGTAAACTATTGGCTGATCCTTGTATTGCAAATAATATTCGATGTGTCCCATCTCGTGATGAGCTGTCAGGAGATGATCCATAGTAACTCTGGTGCACTGTTTGATTCGGAAATCCTTGCCATCATAAAAGTCCCAAGCACTTGCGTGACAGACTATCTCACGATCAGCAGGTTTCTCTAAGATTGAATTCTGCCAAAAGAGATCTGGCATCCTGGTGAGGTTTAAGGAGACAAAAAATTCTTCAGCGAGACGGAAAATCCTTGTGGCGTTGTATCCTTGAAATATGAAAATTATAAAAGGTCAGGGTAGGTGTGTGAAATTTATTGACATTGATCATCCCTTGAAGACTCACCTTGCTCTAACATTTTTTCAGTGACATCCGGGATCTGCTTTCCCGGAAATGGAACTGAAATTTTACTGACACTTCCCCACTCTTGGGCCCACATATTTCCTAAGAGATGAGCCGGTATGGGACCGTCCGCAGATACAATTTCTGGGCCATATTTTTCTCTGAGTTGTCGTCTTACATAAGCATGCAGTTGCAAGTAAAGAGGCTTCAGTTGCTGCCAGAGAGCATCTTGAGATCATAAAGAAGTTAGATACCGGAAGTGCTGAAGGATAATCTTAAAAACATAATTTCCTTACCAACTTGTTCTGGAAAGTCATCAGCTTCATAATCCTTCAACCAATATTGAGCATAATTGGACAGATTATTCAATTGAGCAGCAGTGTTACTCAGTTCCACATATCTGGGGTATTGCGATTTGACTTTTTCACCGGAAGCCTTCCTCCACTCTACCCAAAGGTACTTGAGTAGTTCCGGATCTTGACTATTCGCCATAAGCTCCGTAATTTCTGGTTCGAGTGCTAGATCACATTTCTCTGAATTTTTATATTCACAGATCTTTGCAGTACTGTAAGTATTTTCCATACTGCTGACAATGTTTTCATGTTCTTCGTACGCCTGAAATTATTCATTTTTCCCATAAAAATAAGATCTTTCTTAAATTTCGAAAATCAAAAAACATTTTTTTTTACCGCATCTGGCAAGACTGCCAATCCAGGTACACTAAGTTTCTGGAACTGTCTCCTAAGATCAGGATCTGACAGATTCTGCCAAGGATATCCTACAACCTGTCGCCACATCTTTTTCACGTAGTCAGCAGATTGTAGCGACACGTTTATCTTCGTTGCCAGATTTTCGTTGGTCAAATTCGACGCATAATTCCAGGAAGCTATTGTCACCTTATTGTTCCACGATCCATACTCCTTATTAATCTTATTCAATAGTTTCTTTGCATCCTTAATCCTTGTTTGCTCTGGCGACTCTGTGGTCGAAGATGATTCCTCTGAAGGAAATCCTACGACCAAAACAGCCGTGACCACCAGGAGGATCCTGAAAACATTTATTTTATTACCAAACGAAGCTCAAGGTTTACGTAAATTTCGATTTTTGAATACATTTGCCATTTTGGTAAATATTACAAATACGCTAAACATTATTGCAAACTCCTCAAGAAAGAAGTTTAAACAATTATGTACTACCTGAAATTTAGGTATTGATTAAGCGATGAATAATTTCTTTTCATTTAATTATTATCTTTTTTTTTTAATTGAAAACTTGTCTTGTATAATTCACACAATGAAGTCTCTCTTGTGATAATATAGAGATATCATATTTTTCTAATGCGTAAAAAAATCTCAAATTACAAACAACAATTAATTGCGGAGCAGTCATTCTATTTTTCATTTATATAATAAAAAGATACAATCTTTATATATGAAACTCTTACGTAAGGACGTTTGCGTAAGTGTCGAATTGCCATTTAGTAGCGTCAAGCAAACCAATTCAAGCACAAAATTGATTACACACTGATTGCAGTAATGCCAGTCGAATATAACGAGTTAACGTCTAATTGAGTTAATCAATACAAACTAAAACTTCTCAATTTTCCTCTAATAAAACAAAATTATATCATTTATCCTTAAATATTAATTTCGCAGAAAACTGAACGGGTGTGGTAATTACTCTATTTCTAAAAATAAATATTTACTATATATTATTCAATAATTAATTTCTTTATTTATTTTAATTACTCACACACGCAACATTTTGCGTTTTGATCACAGGTGTTATTGGATATCCTATATATCCTCTCTCTCTCTCTCCCTCTCTCTGTCTCTAATATACTTGGACCCAAAACACAGAATATTTTATTATGTTTCCACATCAACTACTTTACAAGGACTAGCAGCTACCAAGTGCTTCCCCAGAAGTAGTCAACTGTCTTTTATGCCTTGTCCCCACTCCGCCACTTTCTTGCCTCTTTCCTGTTCACTTTCTGTTCAATCGTATTGGTCCTTCTCTTGATTATTTCTCGATTTCATATATCCACTCTGTACAGTAGTATTGTATATCCATATACACTGTAACACGTTATGGTATAATAAACAATTGTAGCAATATAAATATATAATACCAAGAGATACATACCAATATTTAATTTTGTCTTCTTTTATAAATACAATTGATCCAAATGAAACGGCTGAGGTTAATCAAGAACTAATGAAAACCTTTTTCAAGTTTATCGACCTGTAGAGAAATATTGTGATCATTTGTTTAACGTTCGAATGATCATTTGGGACGGAAGGACAATTATTGTTTTGCGCCGTAAGGCAACAACCACGTATAGACGTAGTCAACGTATGTCATTGTATTTAGGGGCCCGGGGGACAGAACGGTTACCTAGGGACAACTGAGTAAACGATTGAGCATACAGCGGGTAAAGAGACTCCCATACCTTAAATTAATACGGTTATAAAAAAATTAAGTCTATTTGCGTGAGAAACAGCAAAGCAATAGAGATTTTTTTTCTCTATTGCTTTGCTTTCAAATTTTTATTTTCAGACTTTGCGTATCCATAGAACGTATTAGAAATCCGGAGACAATATTTTTTCAATAGTTTTAAATTATCGAGCGCGATTTTCCGGGTACCGTTTTGTACCAATTTTAACCCAATCATCCCTACGTCCATGGGAAAAAAATTCAAAAATTTATTTCCACTTGCAATTGCTGTATATAATGAATAATTAAAGGATATTTCGTTTGGGGATCTTCCTGTAGTTTATCACGTACAGGTATTGCAATTATTTTATCCTTAAGATTGCCAAGTCAATTGAAACGAGTTGAAGACCGGACGGTCGTCATTAAGCAGTAAGTTAAAATTTTACTTCTACTACGTATTACTATATACATATGTATATGTGCTTATAATCTTTATAAAAGAAGAAGTAAAGCTGTCAAGTTAGATGTTAACTTATACTAGTTATCTATACATATAGATATGCTTACAAAGTGCATTTACTGCATTCTTATACTACGTGCATTTTATCCCAGAGGTTCTCCATGCTGATGCATCTTATAGAATATTGTTTTATATTATTAATAATTTATTAATTAAAACTTTTATTGACTATGAAGTGACGTAACCAACGTGTCACTGTATATAGAGAAGAGCGGGATTTAAAAAAAATTGTATCTTTCACTTTGTATCTCAGATGATCATTATTCTAATGAGTGAAAATGTTTCATAATAATTAAGCTGTAATTGTGTTATTTAACGAACGTCTGAAATTAATGATTATATAGCTTCAGGATTTAATTGAACTTTATAGTAAGTAGACAAACGAAAAGCAGTGATTTAGAAATTATAGATTAATTAAATTATTTGACCTTTTCTATCTTTGTAGAAATTGATCTGTGAGCTATATATATATTTTTTTAATTGATCAGTTCATTAACGTCGTCACGGTTCTTTGGTTATAAACCGTAGTCGTGTAAATACGTATTTCTTGTACTCCACTTCTAAAATGGTTGTGGGTTAGTCTCAAGGGGAACATTTCAGGAGAGATAAACTGTAATACACAGAGAAACTATTTCGTGCGTTCCTTCTTGGTTGGCGGACTGTTTAAGAGGCTTGCGTGGAGCAGAGTTTATTATAAACCAACGAAGAGGCAGAGCCGATACGCCGTGAAGCAGCTACGCGGATAATTTCGGCATCAACTGCCAGGAAATTCTTACCAAAAATGTCCTGAACGTATCTTACGAACTTTTCATAAGTCTCCAAGTCATATCCTCGAACGTTACTCGGACGAGATTTTGAGGTTAGTCCTTTCAGGCTAATCGATGTTGAAATTTTTATGAAATTGGTATGAATTGAAAGCACTCGTTGAAAAAAGTAGATAATTTTTTGCTATTTACGTTTTGTATACTACATGACAGCCGGAAATAGAAAGCACAACTGACGGTTCTCAACTGCAGACGACTTGTGTAGATGGCGCAAGATACAAGACAGCCAATCGTTATGCCTCGCCATATAAGTAACTTTCTCTTACCGGTATCTTTTTTTTTTCACGAACCCTTGCAAAATTCTTTAAACTACGTTTAGACTTAAAAATTCACAAATTGTCATTTGAATATGAAGTTTCGTTTTATGGTTACAAGTTTGACAATTTTGTACCACCAGAAAACCTGATCAAGTCTAGCAGGAGCACAGTATAACGGTATCTATTCCAATATAAAACAACTCTCACCGTATGACAGTAAATAGAGATCTGTTTTACATTGTTTCTTAAATCATTAAATCCATATACAGTGAAATTTTGAGTGTCACGTTTTGGAGTCTACATGAATATAGCATTAGGTGTAATTTTTCTTAATCACAAGTAATTTCTGTTTTTATGAAAAATTTGTAACGATGTATTTATTATCTTAATGGCTGATGATACTCAACAGAACCTGTTTGAAGTAGAGAAGTGTCCCTCAGCCTTTATCACGGCAGTGGCCACGCGATTAAAATGTAATTGCTGATTATTTTATTCATGAATAAAATTAATATTCTAAAAGGAAAATTATATGACTCGATCTAGTATACTGCGGCATAACACTGCGTTTCCATTGAAGTCGACGCTCTTTCTTAGGGCAATGGCCGATCTCCACCTTGAGATATCCTCTTGAATAAAATATTATCGCTGACAAGCAGTCGGTGACAATCCTGAAGACTCGGTGACTCAAGGAGTGGCCGTTTATCTTAGCATATAATCTGACGTAGTATTTACCTGGATAAAACAAAGTAGCAGCGGAATAAACCAAGAAAAAATATGTTCTTTTCTATGTAAATATCTACATGCCAATAGGTCTGATAAGGTTGAGCAACGTCACGGATCTTGCCATTATCAATACTTTTTTACACCGAAAAAATTCAAAATCCATTTTTCATTCATTTGATACATAAATGCATGATTTAAGTAGTGAATATATATTTCTAAAATCATTAAATTTTACTATGTTCTTCGTTTTTTTAAATCTTTGCCATTAATGACCTCGTTCTCATCTATCGTATATGCCTGTGCTTACAGTTTCGGCGACCAGTTTTGCATTCCTGATCAATTACGTTTGTCCTTCTAGGATCGTCGTCATCCGATCAACTTCAGCCTGGCGACGAATTTATTTTCTCTATTTTGTTTCGTTCGTATTAACAATTCTCGACGTATCGTCTTTTTCCCTTGGACTGAATTCTCCATCGTTCTTCCCCTTACACACGATTGTTGTCAGTCACACGAATCTACGTGAAAAAGTCATTGAATCGTTAAGCATGGCTGCCTTAAGCCTCATGATTATGCGTCTTATCATTCTGTACAATCAGAATTACCATGCGGTGTCTTATGGCTTATATGGCAATGTCATTTTTAGACCTTCGCTATCTGCAGACTATTTTCGGTGTATGGGTTAATATTAAAAAATTTGTCTTCCTACGTTTCTGAAAGACAAATCTTATTCACGTGTAGAACGTATGAATCATTGGGCAAACTGGGATACTATCGAGATACTAAAGTTTGTAAACAGGGATACTCTGCGAAGGAAAACAAAAAAAAAACGTGTAAAATAATTTTTACAAGCCAAATATATACTCGAACTCATTATTTTCCCAGGACAAGGTTATTACGAGATTTCCCTCTTTTTCTCAAGTTTTTTAGATTATTACGTAAACGTCCTCGTGGTATAAGTTTTTATTGCCAATATCTCTGTTACGATTAATTTCTATTTATACAGGTGACTATGATATCTCTAATGATAAATTAGAATTGATAATGATTTTTGTTCGTATTTTAAACATGACCTCAATAATTTTTCTTTGTGCTTTTTCACAGGGATCTGAAAGCGACGAGAGGATTGGACTGCGATGACGTTGAAATGTCTCAGGTAAAAATCGTCATTAACAGTTCGTTAGTCATTGAAAATCAAAGGTGCAAGGAGTGAAGGGGAATAAGAAGTAAAAGAAATTGACTTTAAAGAAGAGACCGATAAGTGCTGATGAGTAGGAAGAATAAGAAAAGGATGATGAAGAGAAAGACGAAGTAGCGGGGGAGGCTGAAGGCGCATAGTTTCGCGCGACGGCGCCCTCGACGTCTATTCAGGGGCGTCCAATGGGCGTCTTCCCAAAGCTCACGAGTATCTCAATATTTTCGAGCTTTTTCGTGCTTCCCGAACTGGCGGGCGTGGGCCATTCGCGTGGGCAGAACCTTTGGTCAGCCCTGGAGCGTCGCCGTGCCCATGTTGGGTAGCGTCGAGTCGTGAGCGGACGTTATATCTGGCGTCGCGACGCTTCCAGACCTCAGCCGCTCCGCAGCCGCCCGCCGATTCACAACCCACCCCCCACGGTTAGTACTCCTTCAGGGCAACCATAGAATCCTGGCAAATCGTATACTGCTCTTGAAAATTTTAGTAATCTGGTGATTAGAATTTTTTC
>JARQSV010000045.1:125954-152190 GCA_030142285.1 Calameuta idolon | reverse complement strand
TACTCCGTATGGATCGGTGGATCCATCCTGGCTTCCCTGTCCACCTTCCAACAGATGTGGATCTCCAAGCAGGAGTATGACGAGTCCGGTCCTGGAATTGTTCACCGCAAGTGCTTCTAAACGGCTTGACCTTTGTATACGAATTACCTTTCCAATCATCAACCAGACCAAACTTCACTTCACCGAACGAAGATACGCAACAACCAAAAAAAAAGATAAGGAAAAGAGAGAAACTACTCAAGTGCCTTTATTATACACATTTATCAGACTGTATTGTACTACGTAGTTTATACAACATGACTATTTGTTATTAACATTAATAATTTATTACTATTCCTCATTATTGTAACGCAATCTCTTTGGTCTTCGAGACTCTAGATCGCATGTGCGTATTATCGTTTAATGAAAAACAACAACAAAAGAACACTAGACTTATCAGCGCTGGCTCATATTGCAGCCTAGCGAATCGTTCTTCTTATACCTTATAAATAATAAAAAATTATATATAAATTTAATCACGCTCTACGATTTTCACTGTATTACAATTTGTGATACGTATACGACATTCTAGAAACTCATAAGGAGCAGAAGACACTAATAAGATTCCCAGAAGATTTGGACAAGCGGATTCCAAAGTTCTTTTACACTGGCAAAGAGCCAGTCCCTCATAAAATAATATTCTGACAGTAGATACGCCTATAATCGTTCCAAGTATATTAGACAAATATAGAAAATCATCAGTGAGTGATGAAAAAATCCAAAAAAAGCAAGAAAGATATATAAAATTTCAAAAAAATTACTATTCAAGAGAACAAGCCATATGGTGCATTGTAAGTCCTTTGTGTTGATCGGTTAAGAAAAGTAAAATATTTTTTTTCTAAAAATATCCAAAATACCAGTGAAAGCTTATATATCCATTCTGAGACGTTTCTGAGCAAATTCTATATATATATTTTCTTAAAATCCACCATGACCCTCCGCCATGCATAGAGTTGCAGATTCTTGAAGATAACGAGGATGCAGATGAGAAATAAGAATAAGATGAGGTCGACGATATCCATGTGGTATCCACGTGTTGGAAGCTCGAATGCTTCTTTCTCAGATTCGTCAGGAGTAACGTAACCCAACACGAGCGGCAAAACTCTGAGACAAATTAAGAAATAGTAAAAATAGAGTCTCTGCCCCCGGGTTGGGATGCTGTAACCGACGCAGCGTGTGGACCCCAGCTGCGCCTAGCCTTACAAGGCCCCTCACGACGCGGTAACTTATGTTTATTCTCACGCGACGCTAAAATTAGCAGGAAGAGACGGCCAGCGTCGTTTCGATGTACTCAGAGCTACACCAGGATCGTCCGATGCGCCACGACGAAGAGGATCCTCATTGTCCGGTTAGCTTATGCCGCATATACATAATGATCCGTCATCTGGGGTTGATTCCAACTGACTAATCGATTTCGTTTGGCCAAAATAGGAGAGAATTCAGTGTCAGTCCTAAAAGTGCAACGTTCGGTTGAACTCAAAATTTAACCCCATTTTTTCGTAATAATAAAATACAGGAAAGAATTATCTTAACCATCACCATAAAAGCGTCCCGATGTCTCTCGATGATGCTTACCATTCTTTTTATCGTCTTTAGTAAAACCTGGGCGTCTAGCCAGATTCTCATCACTTTTCAAGTCTCTCGTCCTCTAACAGCTGTTCACAGCTCTGTGTTTTTACTTGTTGCATCCCTCTTCCTGCATTGTTCATAATTTTTTGTATGAGGGATGTTGACGTTATTTGGAATATGAGCTTTAGCAGGATACAAATCTCTGAGAGTGGTAAACGATTAGAAACTTAAATAGTATAATAAAATATTAATTTACTATTTATCTATATTTACAGCCTAAGTTTAGATTGAAAATACTTTTAATCAGAATGTTGTTACACCTATATGGGAAAGTAATATGGCGTCTGGTGGATGTGATATTCAGTTAAGACTGAAAGATCTTTATGCGCGTATTACTACTTAGGATAATAGTACAATAATACTTACATAAGTAAATATTGTAATATATGTTTTGGAGAATTTGACTCTTGGGTGCTATCCAACATAAATTTGGAATTTTGGTGCACTGACCGGCTTGAAAGTTTATGCGCGGAAAGGGGACAATTGTTAGTATTTGGCTACGCTTACACATTCTCTTCCTGGTATTTATGAATGGTTTCGGTGAACCGGCTTCCTTTTAACAGTGTAAAGGAAAATTACGTAATAGTCTGTCACGTTATATTCTATATAATATTGTTTTATTGGAATTTCTTAAGACTGAATGAAATATATTAGGCTACATGGCTGATGACAAAAGTGACTAATGTCTGCCGTACGTGCAGGTGGTGAACGTTCGATACGTCATTTTACAATTGAAATTGAACCTAACACGTATATTCAACAAGTCAGGATTGTATAAAAATTTTATTCTAGTCCAATTAGTGACAATGGATACAAACACTTTATTTGTGGATAGAGTAAGCGTATTTTCGGAGCTTTTAAACGTCTTGACAATCTACGAATAACGGATAACGTATTGAGGTTACTGTATTAAATGTTTGTCAAGGGACATAACAATTTAAAATTGGCCTGGATTACACTTTTTTTGTGTATCTCTATGTAGCAAAATGTAAATTAACAATGCTATAATTTGTAATCTATACAAAACAAGTGCTCAAAATGGAGAAAGTTATACCAATGAGTTGGTTGAACCAAATGTTATTATTGCTAAGTATCGTTTCGGCAATTCTATCTATAATTATCTCAGAATGGTTTGGGAACAGATCTCTACCAGTATATATCCCAATTTTGTGGGCAATTTTCATTACTGTATTATCTACGTGGCTCAGTTGTTGCCTACTAAGACTTGCGTTGAAAGCCACTACTCCAATTAATATAGAACTAATTACTGGCTGGATACGTGATCGTTTAGAGAATTATTTAACATGTAATATTGAAACTGTTACTAAGTCTGAAGGTGCTATACATAACAACAAAGAAGTAAATGATATACAATCAATAAACGTTCAAAGAATCAGTAACAATGTTACAAAGGATGTCAAAAGCACTCAGCGGTTGTATTGTAAACAAAGCCAAAATGAATTAAAGACAGGAAAAGCGGACAACGCTTCTATCATAAGGAAGTTGGATCTCGACAGATTAGTAACAGAGATCGATGTGAAGTTTATTAGTAGTTGGTATAAGAATTTAAGCAGTGATACGACCTTTCCTGATGAAGCAAAAGGATTATTAAGAAAACTACTAAGCAGATTGCATCATCAAGTTGCTTCATTGGATAAGATAAAATTGACGAGTAAACTTGCTGATGTTTTATTGCTGCATTTGAAGGAGTATCGAAGGTAAAATGTAAACAATTTGCATTCCATATATTGTTCTTATCCCTCTATTTATTTCTCAGAGCTCTACGAAGAGTAAAAAAAGGAACAGCATCAAACTTAGAAGAAGCATATCGCTGTGTGCATCCAGGATCACGAAGCATAACTGCTTTAGAACACACATTGCATCGACTGGTGACTATATTAGCAAGAGAGTTCTTACAGTGGGAACTGACCAGCTCGCTGCCTTGCAAATTACTCTTATCTATTTTAGCCAGTAGGCTGTTGCAGGGAATTCACACTGCCAGTTGTCCCAATTTGATCTATGAAAAATTAGTTGTGCTATTGAGCACTGCGCCAACTGAAAACGGAACCACAACCGTAACAAATGACGTACGATTATATATCCATCACATATCTATATTTATTTCAACTTCGTTTTCATCAACTTGAAGAAATTATTAATTTATTATTTTAGGGAATTGTATCGCAAGCTTTGGGTGGTGGAATTGCATCCGCAACAGCTGCTGTGATTCCACGATCATTACCAAAATCAAATTCAGCTTTAAGCACATCTAACGATTCCAAAAGTGAAAATCAAACTATATCATCTCAAAATGCAGAAAGGTCTTCCTTATGCCTAGAGGGCCTTGCTATTAGTCATCGAGGTCTCTGGGGTGATGTCAGTATTTCAGAGCCAGATTCTGAACTGGATGAAGATCGTTTATCGCCAGTATACGAGGAGCCAACAGATTTCGCTACGACCATTGCCAGACTTAGAAGTCTCTTACAGCAAAAGTCGACAGCTACAACACCACTGTAAACAATCTTACTCCCCGTCATTGCTTATGTCGCCAAAAGTAAAGTAGGCTTGTATATGTTACATTTTTTTTAGTCAAGTCGAAGAAAAATCCTGTACCGTATATGAAGGTAGCCAATTCACAAATCTTGCTATTCCATGGACGGAATTTTATACTGCTCCGGATGGCTCCCAACAACTCTTATATTGTATACAATTTGATGATGTGGAACAACATGGTGTTGACATGTTTGAAACAACAACAGCAACAGTTAGAAGACAGTACTCCGATTTCGTGCAGCTTCATAGCAGCTTGGAAGAGGTAGTAAAAAATAAATTGAGAATCTATAGGATAATGTTTTTAAACTCAAATTCCATTGCACAATTGCTTTCAGGTGCCATCCTTATCGAGCATCATGTCTGAAATGTCTTTACCAGAAGGAGGACGTGTGGAAATGGAAAATTATTTGAAGACTCTTTGCACACGCTTGTCAATAGAGTCGCCACCCCAGCTTCGACATTTTCTTCGTCCCAGCAGTGGCGTCGGGAAAAAAGCAGACGTCGTGGTGCCAAGATTAGATAGGTTTCTGGCGAAAACTGTCAGTGGAATGTTTAATACTTTGAAGACCGTGGTTCCTGGTTTTGAAATGGATCAAGAAGAAGACGTTGTTCCACTGCCAACTTTAATGCCACTAGCCGACATCCCATGGAGATTTGTGGAAGATGTTAAATCGGTATTTGAATATTGTACAGTAATTGTAAGTTATTTAAATGCTTGATAAAATCTTAATTTATATTTTTTCAATTAATAATACAGAGGAGTGTGGCAGTGGAACTCCAACAATTGGTTGCTGAAAGAATAGACTACTGTTCGGTAGACACTGCTTATGAAGCAGTCGATTCTGTAGAAGGTAGTGGGGATTCAGAGCTACTCTCTCATTGGTTGGATACTGTCAACACTCCCTATGATGGTTAGTTTTTGCTTTTCTTAATTTTCGGACACAAAACTTGATTTTCTGTAAACTTACTGCGATTTTCTATAACAGAAGAGCTAGAGGAATTGGACTGTAATTTGACTTTGACCCGTGTAAGCATAGATCTGATATGCGAGATCTTAGCAGGTATTGGCAGCAACAATACTCTACAGCAGGAAGCTGTTGTACGATGGACAAAATTGCTATTTGGAAATGTCATTGAACCAATTTTACAAGTAATCCATGAACATATGATTTTATATTCAGTAACACATTTCAAGATCAATTAGTCATTCTTTCTCCATTTTTTTTCTAGAATATCATTCTTCGATTGTCAAATAAATTCAGTAACTTGACGTTATTCTCGACTAGTCAAACGGATGAATCGAAAGAGTCAATAGATTCTTTGAAGGAAAAATTAGTGCGATTACTTATGGATAAAATTCCGTCTGACGTGAAATTATTAGTCGGAGAAGATGACATGAGGGAAGGTCTACGATTTTTGTTGGGATCATTGGAGGTGAAGAAGATCAATCAAGATCTCAGTCTACAAATATTAGATGTATTGGCATCGCAGCTGTTAGCATCATGTAGATCAGATCATCATAATTCAACTCCATGATTAAGGTGAAATTCTTTGGTAAGTTATTATTTATGAGTATTTTTGTTTGCATTTATGTAAAATCATAATTTATAGCGAGTTTATTGACGCTATGTGTAAGTAGTGTGCCATAATTTCATATGAAATATTCAACATTCCTTTAGCGATTCGGTTCGAAAATGATATAAGAATAATGCAAATTTTATATTATTTGTTAATTACTTAATTTCATTATTCGAAAAAAATTTAGTGTCTATAGTTTAATGTGCTAAAGGGTCATGTACCTGACTGTAGTATTGTTGCAAAAAGAACAGAAATATTTTGTATTATAGATAAATGCGACATTCCCAAATAACAAAATGAAATTATTGTTTCAAAACTGTCTCGATTATCAGCAGGTCTGTGTATAAAATATCAATTTGGTATTTGTTACGTTAGATCAGGACTATGTTTTGTACAAAAGTTTTATTGATGTTCTAGACAACTTGTAAGATACTTGTTATTCTCTCTGACAGTACCAGCATAATCCAAAGATTATGAAATATATTAACACGATGGAAACAGTAGTACTTTGTTATGTTATTCGCACTTATTCCATTTTATTCTTCGCATCATCCTGGAATATTTATCACACACCAAATTAGTTATCCTTGGCAGGTGGGTCACCCTGAGCCTTTTGCTTCTCAAGTTGTGCTCTGAAATTAGTTCACAGTTGCATCATGTAATAAAGATATTCCATATCCACACTACCAGTAAGATAGACCTATGTCAACTTACCTTAATTGTTGATTAAAGTCATCCTCCACATCATCATCGTCCCAGTTATCCTCCCAGACACTGATATCCTCGTTGTCTTCATCCTTGGCCGTCCAATCTAATTCGTGAATCAGCAAATTTGAGGTTAGGTTAACCCGGTACACAAAAGAATTATTTCCAATCCAGCAGTATTCTTACCTTCTGCAGGGAATTCTTCGAATTCGTCATCTTCCTCGAGCAAACCCAAATCTACTTTCGACTTATCGCTCTTATTATCTGTCATTGTTATATATTTATAAATATTTCAACTCAATATCACAAGTTGACACTTTCCACAATGGTAATGTACTTTTCGTAAATTCACGCCAAAGATGTCACGGGAGAGCTGCGTTAGGTTCTGAAACTTGCCGTCAGAGACCGTTGACGTTTTGGCTATGGCGATTTCAAATTTCGTAGAAAGACAGATTCTTTGTCAATTTGTTTCTAGTTTTTACAACACGCATTCGCCGTCGCATTTCGCAGTATCGGTGAATTATTCAAATGATTTTTACATAACGTAACGCAATCTGTTAACAATAGTTCAATTTCTACGATATACTGTGAAAATCAGTGCTTTTCGGGAATGCAGCGGTCATTTCACATATTTAAGAAAATGTATCAGATCAGTGTATTAGATCATCCTTGTGCGCGGAACTTCTGAAGAATTAACTAAACAATTAAGATGATGGGTAAGTGTAAAAATATTTATTTTACATTATTACAATATGGCACTTTTATACGAGTGCGTGAGTATTCTCGGCACGTTGTCACGTATTTTTTTAACTGCTCTTGTGGTGAATTACATTATGTCAGTAATGTAAATATTACACAGAATTGTTGGCAATTGAAACGAAGACCATTTGACTTTTCCTAGCTTAAATTATCAAGATATTCAAGTTATTTCAGATGAGCTCATGCAAGTACCTACTTATATATGACAATGTAGCTCAACTGCTGTTTAAAATTTTTCAATTCTGACTCGCAAATACGTTAACTTAAAAAAAATATATTTACATCCTATTTTTGTTTCTTCGGCAAAAAATAAAATCACATTCGACATAATTTTGATTTTTTAAGTTCCATTAACACTTTTGAATGTTTATATTTAGAATTAGTAGCATATTATGTACTCAGAGTGTTGTTAGATTTTTTTATATGATCCTACAGGTTAAGGAATGTCTTTTGATTACCAGATTATAATACCTCCGAGCAATTTTTTTGTTTACATTTGCTTCATTTTGATAATTTCAAACATTCGTAAACCTTGTTGCACCTAAGTTGCATACATAAGTCTGACATAAAACTTGTCACATGTGATTCTTTGTCCCTTTGTTTACTACTTTCAAATGCTGTCACTAATGTCATTCTGGGATCAATATTATACATGGCATATGAACACAAATCCTGTAAAAATAATAATGATATTATATATTACATCACATCATTAGAGGGTACAATACTTAAAAAACAGAAGTTGCTTACCTTTAAACTCTTATTATAAATAATCTTATCTACAGCAAGAAGATCTGCATGGCGTTCTTTTATACTCTTCCTTATATTATCCCAGTGAACTGATGGTTTTTGCATAAACATCTATAACAGGGTAAAATTAGATTCATTAATATTTTAGTACAAATGATGTGTATTCGATATCAACTTCTTATAGCTTACACTAGGACAGCTAACTACTATCGGAAAGCTTTCAGATATGTCAGGTTCTCTTTTTGGATGTTTATACCCAGGACCTGAATTCTCTGCTCCTCTAGAGTCAAAAACTATTAAGACGGCTATCATGTCATATTTTCTTTGGAAACTTTGTAACCTAAAAATATATGTTAGATAAAGTAAAAATTATTCAACATAAGAAAATCTTACATACTTATGATAATAGTCAACATTTTGTTTGCTCATGATACTTCTCATCTCGCCAGGACTGGCTTGTTGACTTAGTGTCGTATGAAAGTATAACGAACATTTTGCCAAAATGGTACTGCGTAATTTTACGAGCCATTGATAGAGTGCTGGTTGTTGATTAGCTTTTAAGAATGTAGCGCCAAATCCTCTCTTCCATGACTAAAATCCGAATACATTATTTACCTCTATGCAAATTTTGTATTATTTATAATTTGAGTTTAAATACCTCTCTGCTTTGTAAAGTTCGTTCCCAAGCTGACATTCTAGTTTGTGCTCCGTAAAGAGCCATGAGTGATGGCAGAAATCTCCAATTTTGTACTTCAACGTGCGCTTTTATAAGCTGCACTAGTATTTCACATTCCAGCCTGCAAAATGTACAAGAAAATGATAATATGCATTTTGATATATTCTCATAAATATCACATTCTGTCAACTTACGTTAAAGCAGCTTTGATTGCAGTAAGTGCCAAATGAGAACATGATAAGGAATGTGTCTCTACAATCGCTTCAATTGATTGTAGTAACTCTTGGTGCTTCATTACCTTACTGTTAATGCTCATATTGTACATTTTCTCATAGCTGTAAATAATGTATATTAAAACCAAACTTAGGACATAGATAACCATTTAGCAATTGGGAATTTAGTACTGACAAATCTATGAGTTGTATTCTTGCTGCTATGAATTGACAAAGTTGGCTCGATACTTCAGCCACTGTCGCACCCACAGCATTTGTACCACTGGTCATTTCTTCTAATCTACGTAGATCAGCTCTCAAGGCTTCATACATAGTTTTCAAGGAATTCTGCCAAGTTACGAGTAGATAAATTGATAAAGAATCCAACTAGATGGTTGTAGTTAATTTCAGAAAATATTGTTTACATCTTTTCTAAGGAAGCCTTTGTTTTTTGTGTGAAGAAATCCTAAATCAGTATAAGAGCGCTCTGCAACTGCTACTTGGGGAAGATGCAGTAAAAGCATTCCCCAAGGTCCCATTTGTAATAAACGACATGATTCCCTCTCTTTTTCCTGAAAATATAGAAAAAAATGAAAATTTACTACAGATTGTGATTTAGCTTCTTATCTCTGATTATGAAACTTGTACAAAAGCTTACGTACCACTGACTCCTTTGCCTTGTCGAAGCAAAGTTGAGTCACTTGAGTAAAGAATGTATTTAGAAACTCTTCCTCGTGATCCATTCTTTATTTTGGCATTTTATTAAAATATTCTATGAAAATACAATAGCTCATCGCTCAAACTCACGTTTTGCGGTAAATAGATTTTTGCAAGGTTATGGTTTCAGAAGATAATCAATAAAGAGTATACTCATCTAAGCGTTTACTCTTTTATTAGAAATTGATAAATGCTATGAAGTCTTTACACAGGGTATAAGGTAAATTATTATTGTCGCTGAAGAGAATTGACTGAAAAAATCTATTAACATGTTTTTTAATTTTCACAATAATAAGTCGTCTGCTCGAAAATATCAAGTTTGCAATGACTAATCGATTAGTATCGAACACGAGATACCACTTATCGCGATATGGAAAAATATGATTTTTTAAATATTCGACAAATTTGTACTTGCCTACGAATTTTGAAATAGGAAGAACGTAAATGAAGAATCATTAAAATAGAACTCGCATGTGCCTTGTATTTCGATATACTTATATTTACAGGTTATGTATTATAAAACAGATACTAAGATATTATAAAGTCATTATTGCTCTCTTGAGAGCCTTTTCTTTGTTACGCCTGTTCTTGTTTTTCTGCCTTATGTTTCTAGATGCATCTTTGAACAACTGAATTCCATCACGATCTTCTATTATACGTTGTACATATGCCATACCATGCAAATTATAACCAACAGTGTCCTGAAATAAATGTTAATAATTTATTATACTACTGTCCTCAATTATTAATTCGAGTAGTAACTTTAATCATAATAAAAAAAAAAACATTACTCTCAATGTTGCTATTCGTTGCATAGCAAGAGCCTTGACAGTTTCTAAAGTAGAAAGTAGTTCCTGGCTAGCAACTATAGGCCCATGATGTGCCTGTATTAAGCACAAAGATAGTCTGGCTAATAATTCACTCTGATATTCACTTTCCAAAAGCTTTGGAAGCATGCGTAAGATGTCACAGGCTGCGGAATACGGTAGCAAAAGTAAAGCTTCTTCTAGATCACTGTAAATTATTGAGATTATTGAAATCCATTGATATTAAATTATTCCCTTTTCAAATTAAGTAATTACTACCTTGCTTTAACACGTTTCATAGTTTCCAAAAAGTATTCTTGGGTATTTGTGCAGTTTAAAGCTTGCATCAATGCTGGTGGTGGCGGTGGATGCTTTGGAGGTACAACACTTGCCAATTCTTCTTCATATGCTTTCGACACTTCTAAACACTCTAATATCAGCTCCGCCTTAGAACAGAATTTGCATTAAAATTTATATTGCTGCAGTTTACAGAATATATAATTTCTTACCGCTTTTTCACTGTTCACTGTTTTCCTCGATGGAAGAAGCTGCTGCTTCTGCCCTTGAACCGTTGTTGCTTCTCCAGTTACTAATTCCTTCTCTTGTTTCTCGCGTTCCTCTTCTGCTTCATCTTCCAAAACTAAGGGTTCTGATGACCTTTCGTACAATCTAACTACTTTGTCAGATCCACATGACGCGACGTATATTCCATTAGGAGATACTGCACAACTCCAAGCTTCACCTGAGTGGCCCTTGGATTACAAAAATTAGTATATCATAATTAACTTGGAACGCTAATAGTATTTATAAAAATTTGATATTTCACAGTTTCTCATTGCTTACTTGCAGTGTTACGATTTTTTGAAAATTGTCAGCATCCCACTGTTTGACTTTTCCATCTTTACCACATGTAAATAAATAATGAGTCTTCGACACGAACGCAAGACCAGTCACCGAGTCATCGTGAGCAAAAATAGACTTGTGACAGTCTCCATAATCCATGCCCCAAATTTTAATATTGCGATCAGCTGACCCGGTTGCTATTAGAGTAGAATCGCTGGATATATCCATACAAAGAACCGGAAGTTTGTGACCGTAGAGTGAGATGAAGAACTGACAACAGAATACAATTAATTATCAATTAGATTTATATTTTCTTAATGACGACTATTACCTTGAACGTATCCAAGAAGAATACTTTGACAGTGGAATCAAGTAAGGAAACAGCAACGAAGCGACTGTTAGGACTAATTCTGACACAGAGTACACTCTCTTCCAGTTTTAAAGTTCTTGAATGTAATACAGACAGGACCTTGGCTTTTGATTGACTATCAGGATCATCCACGAGTTCGAAATTCCAAAATTTTACCGTCTGGTCTCCTCCACCACTAGCTACTCCTCTCTGAGAAGAAAATTATCCTTGTGCGTACATTAAGGGATTTTCGGTCCTGAATATTTGAAAAATCTTAACTTACCATATCCGGAAAGAGCGTGACACTCCACAATTCCTTAGAATGGGCAGGCACTTCCTCTAGTATGTCACCGGAAGCTATGTCGATGATCAACATTTTTCCATCTTTTAATCCAACTATTAAGTGTCGGTCACCCGGGACGAATGTTGCTGTCAGGGCGTAACCGCATGGCACAGTGCGCAAACAAGCTAATGATGGTCTGCATAAAGGATATATCGCGTTCAGAAATTATATTAGGAATGCTTGATTAGTTTTGTTATTTTTCGATACTCACCGATTCCATAATTTAACGGAATCTCCACTGGCAGTTGCAAAAGCCAGATTGTCGGAGCTGAAGCAAACTGCTCTGACATCCTTGCGATGACCATGTGAAGTAATTGTACGTAAACACCTCACTTCTGGATCATTGTCTGCTGTCATTATTGAGTGTAATTCGATACTGTTATTATTAACTGCCACGCAAACCTATAAAAACAATAATACGAATCGAATTTTATTTTAATAGGAATGAAAAAAAATTCATTATTCATTTTTAACTTACTCGAAGTTCTTCTCCTTTTCCTATTATTAAGTCCAATGCTTTAGCTTTGTTTTCTACTTTGATAGGCGGAAGTCTCTTCACCTCATCTTTCAAGGATGATGATGATGATAGGCCATGTATGACTTCCTCTGTAGAGTTACCTTCCCTGTGAAAAAGATAAATGCAATAATTTTTCCGTGGAATTGTATGCTTAACAAGAAATTCTTTTTTAATGGAACATACTTTGTAGCCTTTTTTCTTTCTTTTTTCAATCGTTTTTCTAATCGCATTTTAACCTCCTTTTCTGGTAAGAGGCGAAATAATTCCACTGTGTTATCCATGCCATGAGAAGCCACTATTTGACCAGTAGCATCTGCTCCTAAGGAAACAACTCGTCCGCGACCAGATCTTAAAATGCTACCAAATTTCTCACAGCGTAGGGGATAGTTCTAATAAAATTATTGATTAGGGTTAAAGTAAATTTAAGTGATGATTTTTATTAATGAAATTACGGTAGAGATACTTTACGTTGTCGTGAACTTCATCTTCGTTGTTAATTGTCAAATCATTAACAGCAGCACTCAAGTCGCCTTTTTCAGTATCAATAAAGTATATTTTCCATACACGTAATTCATTGTCGTTGCAACCAGTCACCAAATACTGATCGTCTTTTACTAACGCTAGACCCCAAACCTAAGTATATTTTACAAAAATTATATTTTCATACTTGTGCGAGCAATGCATAATTTAGTTGAACAGTATTTTATTTCTACCTCTGATCTGTGCCCAACCAGTGTTCTGAAATTATGTTGAGTATCGAGATCCCAAAACTTTACAAATGTATCTTTACTGGAGCTGATAAGAATATTATGTTCCTTCATAAAAACAGCTTTAGTTATAATGCCTTTATGACCAGACAATCGACATACACCAGTTTCTGCCACAACATCCCAGACAATAATATCAGTATCCTAAAAATCAAGTATTTGGTAAGCATTTAGTAATCGTATTACTAATTTTCAATATACCTTTGATCCAGAAGCAAGACGGTGACCAAATTGATCATAAGCCAGAGATGTAATTTCAGACCTATGACCCATAAATGTACTAATATTCTCTCCTGATCTCAGATCAAACGTTCTTACTGAACCATCGGCATAACCAACAGCAACATGACGTTTATTAGGTGACGCAGCTATGCACGTTGCATCTGTATTTTCTCCTGTCAGTACCTGAGCCTGTGACACAATATATATAATAAGAATTTTATCAACAACTTAAAAAATATTCTTAACATAATGAAGTAATTAGCAAGAGAGCAAGTGTTAAATGAAATATAAATCTACCTTTTCTCCCAGTCGCAAGTCCCATATTAACACATGTTCACAGGCTCCGGCAGCCACAAATCTACCTTCTTGTCCTTCTAATGTTACAAAAACCACATTACACTTAGGACTAGCTATTATATTTAAATTACCGGCAGGAACATAACGCAGATATTGCTTTGTCAATCCCATTTTGTGCACTACTCAAGAATTGCATATGTATAACAGAAAAAACTTAATGCTGTAGCTAGGCCTCTAATTTTTTCTGGAATCTGTATATCTTCTTTATTAGCAATAGTTTAATATAAACTTCCTTCAAAAATAGCCACTTTATTACTTGTATCACATTAAATATTTAATAATGTAATTCTCAATTCATTCAATCAACATAAACAACTTCTTGAATGAGGTTACTGAGCCCACGTGGTATCGGTATGTACTATGCTTCCGCGCTCTAACGGAAATGCAACATTTTCATTGGTGCTTTTCCGTTTGCGACGTCAGAGCCTAATATTTGCAATATACAGGGTGTACCAAACTAACGCAATGTATTACTAGGTGCAGGGTTATTGAAACTGGATAGAAAATTGAAACAAAACTGGTATACAAGTCATTGAAATATCTTTATTCAAAAACAAATTTGTTCTTGGATTTGATACAATAGTTACTTTGTTCCTAAAGTTGAATCAGGGTCGTGATTCTCGCACGATCGGATCCTTAATAAAATTTTCGCAATCAGCATATCCTCCTCTTTTGAAAAGTAGCGAGGACAAGATCGTGCAAACGAGTATATCTCAAACTACTCTGAATTAGTCTCTAACCTCGGTGTATAAATGCAGCCAACAACTAGTTATATTAGTGTAACAGAAAGTGTAGTAGAATTATTAACATAAAAAATCAATGATACACTGTACAAGTTCTTCTTTGCGCATCTCCCACAAATTTTCATTTTCCGAAAATCGAATATGTTTTATCGTTAACGAAAACGTCTACGCATTAAAGAAGCAATCGCGCTAAGGGATTGCACGGAATCCCGCATCTTCCCATTGCTCTTTCCCTGGCTGTATAATAAAAGGAGGAACTGTCAAATAAACTACACAGTAGTTTTACATAGTGCTGGAGAGACGACCGAATTTTTAGGAAATTTTAATTCGGCTGTTACTGTGCACGTTCAGGCGGAAAAAATTATATCCGTCTGTTTTTGCCTGTTTTTTTACCCCTTAAGGTTCCTATTTTCTCTCTTCCACCAGTTAGGAATAACAAAACTAAAGGCACTGATAATTAAGTATTATTTTTTTTTGTCAGACACTCTTGTCTTCTATCCTGTCTTCGTTTATCCAGCAAGAATCTTCAACGACCGACTCAGTCATATCCTTCGATGTCCATCTGTGTCAGAAACGCGCAGGAATATTTATCAGTGAATTGCGGGGGAAAAAAAAGAAGTCCAAGAAACAACCGCACAATTCCTCGGTACGATAAAGACAAAGAATCTTGCTAGGACTTACGATTATCGATAAATTCGTATGCAAACTATCGTACAATAAATACACAGTGCAGCTGATTACGTGCGACTCTTGATTAATTCGATTATCTTATAATCGTCGTATATATCTTTTTTTTTGTCATTTCTCCTCTCGATTTACGACCAACGACCACACGTCGTTGATACGCGATTTACAAATCTTCATCGTGCTGATTTAATTTCTCTTGTGTCTCCTTCGTGACGCGTCTCGAGCGATCAACGTGCTTGTCCACGAATTCTGTGAATGCACCTTGTGTCTCCCATAATTGCAACAGGACTCAGCTAACACAAAGGAGCGTTCATCCGTTATTTTGAGGCTGCGGCTCTATAGTCTGCTCCCCGATGTGTATAGGCTGAGTCAAGGTATTTTGAAACCACATCATCCAGTTGCTCAGGTAGTGGCTGCCCAATTGATTATCAGGATCGTCCCTCATCTGCACATTGTTTAACTCTTCAAAACTGCGAACGGTTTGAAGCTCAGTGAAATTGCTTGCCGAATTGGCGCCATGCATCCTTAATTCCTTCTTTCTACGGGCGTCTCTTACTAACCTTTGCCTGCGCTCCTCATCGGTTTCAATGGCAGACCTGGTGAACCGCATCTCCTGAGCTCTCTGGGCGTCCCGACGCAGTCTCTCGCGTCTCTGCTCCTCGGTCTCCTTGGCGTACTGATTTAGCCTTGCCTCCCGTCTCTTCGCAGATTCTCTATCCAGTCGTTCTCTACGCTGTTCCGGGGTCTCACTCGCGTACAAGGTCATCCTCTTGAACCTCCTCCTCTCTGCTTCCCTATCCAATCTCTTTCTCCTCTCTTCCGGCGTCTCATTGTACATCCTGTATTCTCTTTTACGTGCCGCCTCTGTATCCAGCCTCTTGCGTCTCTGTTCCGGTGTCTCGTAATACATTCTCATCTCCCTCCTCTTGGCAGCCTCCTTCGCTAACCTCTGTAGACGCTGCTCCTCGCTCTCTTCTTCCGACAGCTTCTTCCTCTTCTCTCTCATGCACTCGGCTTTCCTTCTCAGTCTTTCCCTGTAATCCTGACGGGGCTTTGACTTTATACGCGCTCTGCGCTTTGGCTTCTCCGTCCCGTTTAACTTGCTCTCGTTTCCTTTGTAACTTTCCACGCAGCTCACCCGCAGTATGCCCTTGCGCTTGGCCAAGGGCGCTACCGTTGAGTCTAGGTCTGCGCCTGGCGCGTCTAATCGGTGCTGCTTACCACCTTTTGAGATCTTCAGGCGCAGTCCTGGATCCTCGTTCGCCTCGCACAACCATTCCGCGGTGTAGGTCGTCTCGCTGCCGAGTCCTTCTCTCTTTATGTTGAGATTTAAACCCTCCAAAAATTCGTTTGGGATTGTCACTGTCGGGATGCCGTAATTCGATGTGTGAATGTGATCCTCGCTGTCGACAAACACCTCAGTCGCTTGATTCATTCGCCTCTGCAGCTCCTCGTTTATAAAATCTGAATCTAGTGCTCTTAAATTTATCGGATCGGACAGAACGCTGGTTAAGGCGGTCACGTCTGTCTGCTGCTCGTTACTTATGCTCGTATCAAATGAACTTAAACCGCTAAAGTCGCAGGTGGTTGTTTCCTCGCGTATCGTCGATCCTCTTGAGTTATTATTACCCTCCTTTATCTCTATTGCACAAAAGTGATTGGCCTCGGTGATGACTTCCGCGTCGCTCGACTCTGAATCTCCCTCCTGATCCTCTGGCTTCACGTACGCGGGGATCAAGTCTGAAGACGATTCACCTATCCTTGGATCGGCACGATTTATTTCCATGTCCCTGCAACACCACGATGTCAAACAGTCCTCGCTGAAACGAGAAACAGATATTCGGTATCGTCGAAGATCTTTCTCAATTTCGTCAGAGACTAAGCAGTCGTTAGTGGGATCTGTATCGAACTGTTATTATACAAAAAAATATAAATTAAGTGGTTTAATTTTGCACGAGCAAATCTTAATCATTACACGCGGTTTAATCAAGAGATTTTGATGGGCTAGATTTTTAAGTGAAAAATTTCTATTTTCAAAGAGATCATATTTTTTGTTACGTCATTGGTACCTGATCTTGATCAAATGGAGAAAAAGCGGTAATCAATAAACGTAGCCAACAAAGGCAAAGGATAATGTCAATCCAAAAAAAATATCCCCCACCTGCGTATCGTCTGCTTGTGACAGCTGATTTCAAGATGGCACTGGTATTATTTCAGGCCAGTGCGTTTCGTAGTCCTTTGTACTGTCCTTGTCCATCTCTAAGAACGCATATGCCATCCTTGTCACATTCTGGAAATTCAGTCTTTCACGAGTGTCGCTCTCGCGAGATATTCACCCCGCGATCTTCCGGATTTATTTCAATCTCGTTGAGATTCCCGAACGTCGTCGCGTATCCACGTCGCGCGTCATTGCTAAAAATGGTCGAACGACTTCCGATTTAGTTGCGCAGGCGCAAACGAGCTGGACGCCTTTCATGCGGGTTCGCCTTCAGCATCGGCATCGTACGGCTTTGGTCGTTATACGGTAAGTGCAGAATTCACTTTGATACCAGAATCACAGGTAGGTGCATTTGTTCTTCATTTGTTAATTAGTACATTAATAATTGTAGCGCGGACACGAACCCACTTTTTAATATAAACAAATTATATACATTACTTCACAAGTTAATTGATATCTTTGATAATATCTTTATGATTAGTTCACTATATTATCTATTAAAAAACGATAATATCTATATTTCTCGTATTAAAAAGAAAAGCTTTTACCAACCTCAGATAAAGCAATGATCAGCTGTTACCGACTGCCGATAATGAGTCTTTAGTGTCGGTTGTAAATTGAACTAATTTATTGTATACCGTATCATAGCTACATATACGCAATTTGTCACGTCCCATAAAGTACTGTAAAAATCGTAAAAAAAAAAAATAACACCAATACGGTGCTCTTGCTAAACTGTTTTACCGAGGATAGTTATTTATCATCTGTAGGAAAGGAAGAATGGAGACTCATACGTGATATCCAACGGTTTGCAGGTGTCCGACCAGGAGTCACGCTGTGTTCCAAATGAGTTGTGATGATTCGCCGTAGTCGGTACTTACTGTTTGTTTTCAAAACGTATCGCGCGCCTCGTGTTTTATTCAGTACTCTCAATAATAAACGTCTTTGATTTCGATAGTGAGGTCCATATATATAAATATATACATATAACATATCGCATACTTATGTATGTATCTCTTTTGTAGTCGTGGAGTACAACGGTTCCGACCTGCAGTCTGTATAAGCAGTTCCTTACAGTCCGTATAGTGACAGGAGTCGGGATGCGAGGGATGCTTTTTTGCAGGACACTCGTGCTGAGGGATACGTGCCCTGATAATTAAGACATTTCCATTTAGAGTTGACGATCGTTGACGTGTAGACGAGGGTCGCTCTCCGGGACTACACGTTTTCGGCGTGCTTAACGTAAAAAATTAATCAGCATGTATCGTATACGTAATTAATACCATACACGTCGTAGAAACGAATTGGAAGTTGACAAAAACATGCATTTTGTTTTTATATTCATAAATATATTTTGATTGCGCATAGAAAAATTACGTTAGGTACGACAAAAAAATGTTCTCATTAATTATAATTACGTAGCTGTTGACGTGTAGCGACGTCTTTGGGTAATTAGTAAAACCGGCAATAAGGACGGCCCGTATACGTAATTCGTAATTGATTCTTAACCCCAAAAGAATGATTCATGGCGTCGAGGCATTTATAATTGATGAGATTGGTAAACTCGTCGTCGAAGTCGCGCTCCCTCGGAGCGCCAAATTCGAATGCAGAGCGTGGTCCCCCGGAATGTTGGCAGGTCTCTTCTTCGCTTGACAAAATCATTAGGGGACTAAATCCAATAAAGGGCCCGTCGGCGGCGGCCCGCCAGAAGAAAACATTCTCGAAGAGACGGCCGGCTGCATCGTAATCGCCGTCAATGATATCGGACGTCGGATGTCCCATTCAGCTCACGCCGCCATTTGCCTCCGTGGTACGAGAACCCGTGGAGAGTCTGGATCAGAAAAGTGATTCCAACCCTTTTTTATTTAGGCATCATTCCACTGCCCTTTGTCTCGCTATTAAGAATTAGTGAAATAAACCGTTAAACAATTTCGCTCTCGAATTTCTCACAAGTGTATCAAATATCAGGAACAATGAAAAACCGGTTCGAAAGTGATGCTCGTACAGCGCGCGTAATCTTACGAAACTGACTGCGCGCATGCGCACTCGGTAGCTTCTATCTCTTCGTTACTATGGCAACGGCAATGTTTTCGTCTGTCTCCGCGTACCTTAGAGTTTTCCAACAGACACTTTACGCATTCCGTACGATCCAGGACTAAAGTTTCTTTCACGTATTTCTTTCCGGGCGGCTGTTCCGTTTCCCTTGGATGTCACATTTATGACTCACTGGGTGTCCTCGAGTCTTCGCAGAGTGACACTCGGCATCCGTGGAGCCAGCGTCGTGGTCGTCCCTTCCCCGTTACCTCGCTGCACGGATATTGATATCAAAGGTAGGAGAATATATCCCCTCCAGGAAAAGAGGCTCGATATAGAGATCGGTATAGATGAGCAAAACAAAATATTTGCACGGAGCACAACTGAGTAATGGATATCTTTATTATCGAGGAGAGCTCGTTCGGCCAGTGGAAGTTGAAATCGGCTGGGTACGTTCAAGCACAGACTTCTCGTCTCTTTTCCTCCTATCTCTTTCTCTCTCTCTCTCCATCTCTCCTCTCTATGTACATCTTGGGTCCACGCAACTTCTCTCACGGAGTCCGTTTTACCGTCGCTCCGACCGGAGAACTTCGGTCCAATTGGTCGGCCGGCATAAATATTGATGAAAACGATATATTTATACGCGAACGACAAGTCCCGCAGTTAAAAACCTGGGAGATTTATCGGGACGCGCTCTCGCCCCGACAGCCATTTCTGCTTCGATCATACATCAACCGATCGACGATAGCTTTCGATCTCTTGAGATCTCCTTTTGTCGCAGACGATCGGCTCTTTAGGTTAGAACCGTGGCTATGTCGGTTAACGTAGAGGCGACGGTGGCGCCGTTTTTCGTATCAATTCAACGCGGGATATTTGAATTTCAACATCTGACGATTCTCACGACTAGTATGAAACCTTTGAGAAATTTATGTTTTCTTCTGCCATCCAGTGTATCGGCGTACTTAGGGTGCCTGTATCCCCGTACTTGTTAAACTTTTAGGTATGGAGGCGTGCGCCTGCGCACTGGTCGTCAGCTATACTATACCGATGCGAATCCCCAAGATTATCCACGTAATTAACTTGTCTCACGGACAATTGAATGGTTCTCCTTACAAGGGAATCGTGCCTTGCAGACTATACTCGCAATCCTATGCGGTATTAATACACGAGCGCCATACGATCGTTACGGGTCTACAAGTACTAACGTCGAACCGGTACCATACACACTCGGGCACTTGGCGATTTTTCATAATTCGTACAAGACCGTGAATCACGGCTGCGCCCCTTGCTCGCGCCGGGGAATACGGTTACACTGATTAATTAGCGAATTAATGCCGAGGCTCTCGTCCCGTTGCGAAACGCGTTACTTCGCATTAAACGATTCGCCATCTTTGCCGCTTATATATATATGTATACCATATCCTCCAGTTAACCCCAGACAGAAGTGATTTTTAAATTATTTTCATTTCCCGCCTCTTTTTTTCTTTACTCCCGAGAGAACACGCAACTGTACTGTCAAATAATACACGGTAATTTCATTTCGGTAAAATGATTTATGCGCCAAAGAATATCGCGTCTAGTCTGACTCTCAGTCATTTTGAGGTTAAAATCCACAGTGGACTTTCGTATGTCGCACGTAGTGAATCGAGACGAGCTCGAATTACGAGGAAACCGCCATTTTGTATTAACTATAATTCTTCCGTTCGCAATGACCATACAGTGTTTATTTTAATATGGCAAATTTTCAAATCCCGCGCCGGTACCATCTAACGAGCCAGACTGGCTGCGCAGAAGTGAGTATACGAAAGAAAATAGAAATAGTAACCGAAGTATTAACATTAACATAATATTACCCTATTTGCATATATATCTATTCGCATAGGTTAGGTTATGCGCTTAATTGATGACGGCTCGGCAAGTACAGTCGTCTTATATGACTATAAATTATTTGTTATGCCGTGTTCACTGTACCGTTTCGATTTCGCGTAATGGACGCCACGCGCCTTGACGTCGCGGCGTCGTCATTCGAGTCGTCTTCTGTTGTATGTATATTGCGTCAATGACAATCAACGTCATCGCTCCTGCCGATCCTACCTTGTAACTATAGTATCGTACGTACCGAAGGTTGACGAATTATCATATGGGCTCCTGGGGTTTTGACAGTCATTTATTATTGTGTAGTCAATGTACAATAGTTATGGTAATAGTAGATAGACATTGTAATTAATTGGACAGTTTTATTGTATGACGTAATGATTTGATTTTAATAATATGATATTAGGGACCATTGAGAGAAAGAGAGAAAGGGGAGAGGGGGGGAGGGGAGAGAGAGAGAGAACGAAAGAAAGAAAAAGGTATTGTTGCTTCCACACGTTACAGTGATTCCTTCGCATTTGTAAAGAACACGTCATTCTTGGAGCCACAAGAAAGGAATAACAAAAATATTAAGTAAAGCCAAGCAAAAAGTCACTAGACTGATTCTAGTGATTTTTTGGTGATTCTAATAATTCAGTGATTAAGATGGCGTGACGTATAGCGTGCCTAACACTCGGACTGTATGAATATTGAATGGGAACGCGAGGCTCATGTGCTGCAATTTGAAAAGATAAAGTTTCTTGATCTTTTTCCAGCAGCGAGTCCTCTCTCATTTTTGTATCCATTGATCCGCCATGTCTTCCTACGGACAATGGGGCATTAGGCGTTAATTCGAGTCTTTCTGGATCCTCCAGACACAGACACTTGCGGTTCCATCTCGTCCTCCATTTATTTATTTTCATTTACCTCGTACGTCCTTTTTTTTTTAACTGACAGACGTTCTCGATCATCCATACACGTGGTGGCTCTTCTACGAGAGCAGAGTAGAACGTCCTGCCTATTACTGTTGTGGTATTCTATTTTCTCTTTCTTTCTTTCTTTAATGCTCGGTTGCTTTCTTTTCGTACTTCCCTCTCGTGACTGCGCGAGTCTCGTTCTCGCGATTCAATCTCAATTTGATCTCAGAAGAAACACAAAAGGACTGGTCCACCTCGTGCCTGTACCTATGGCGAAGACAGAAGAAATCGTTGAAGGCTGACAGATCGTTTTTTTATTCCATGGGTCAAATTTCGGGGACTCGAAAATATTTCTAGTTCTTTCTCTTTCTATCACTCGGTGCTTACCTCTTCTTTCTATCTATCTATCTCTCTCTCTCTCTCTATCCCTCTTTCTCTGTTCATCTCCGTGCGCGACTCCTTTCCATGATAGTGATAAATTTCGCGCGGAATAACGTGCAAACGGCACATTCATCCACGAATGATATACGTGTCGTTTAGAATCATAAAGCATCGTCAAGATGTAAGTACGAACGTTAACACGAGTACTAGAGTCCTCTCTTCCGCCTGTGAATATCCTGGGCGATTCCGCCGTTGCTGGTACTTACGGACAGCCGAAGGAATACCACTGTCTTGTATATTATGAGAAACGACTGCCGTACCTTAAAGTTACAGGAGAACGGTATAAATACATCGGCAAGATACGAATGCTCTTGAGCACACGAATTCTTTTAAGATTTCTTCATGAGTTTACGTCACCAAAAGCCACTTCCAGAGGTTATTCGCGTTGAAATCGATCATCGATCGCGAACACTCAAGAGACGTCAGTAGCAGCGACAAAACTTATAGGCTGGTATGGACGGATACCTACGGCCCGTCGGTAAAGTAGAAATCTCATTATCGTCCGAGTACAAAGTTTTTCACAAGCCTGCCACACACTTTTCTGCAAAATTGAAAAATTCCTAAATGCCACAACAGAGTCAAGGGTGTCGAGGGACACGAACGAATCCAACTTTGTGGTTATGTGTCCAATTTATTACGTTACACAAGGTGGCCTGTCATTTGGTAGTTATTTTACGCTTATATCTTTTCCTTCTCTCTCTCTCTCTCTCTCCGTCTCCGTCACTCCTTCTCTCTCGCACACGATAGCCCCCTGACCCGCTTCTCCCGGGTCTTGCGGTCTCGGTAGTAAATTGCCGTGACGACTTTTTTCAGCTCTATTTTTTTTCTCACGTCACGACACCTCACCGTGAACGGAAACGCCATGCGTGCAGTCCCAAAGAGTCCTTTGGGATTCTGCAAGATTTCTCAGGAATCGATTAACCTCCAAATCACGGACGACATCCTCAATTTTTTGCCCCTCTATTCTCCGGCCTCCCCATTCATCCCCTTCTAGCCGTGTCCTTCCATGACTAACCTACAAATTCATACGCAATGTCCTCCTACGTCACATATGAAAATCGCATTTACATTTATGTCCAATAAAACTGTTATCAGGTATTTCGACAATGGCTCAGCTTCCTATTGGATCATCGTTGGACCCACTGGTATTCTTGATGGGCAAACTGGTATCTCCGTAACCGGGGCAGGGTTAAGAGCGTTATTAATGCCGTCGATAATTCACATCGTTGGCCGTAAACGCGAGTATTATTGTAAAGGCTCAAAGTGCTTCCCATAAGTCATTCGAACAATGCTACGTGCGCGGAGGTATTATTTGCTCCACCTCCGCAGCATCCCGGAGTCGAAGGATGATCTATGCGCTCGGACACTCTTCGCCTTCCTGCACCTTCCCTTCTAGATACTTCGTACCCGGTACTCCTTTGGCGCAATTCTATTCTTTTTTTTTTTTAAGGTGCATTCACAACGTCACCTCGAGCTTCGCTGGCGCGCTTACCCAACGTACGACAGAGTCACCTGTTGCATCCACGTGGCCTTTCATCTACCAGGACTCCTTCGTACCACGTGCGTGGATATCGTAACTGCAAAGATGGCGACTTACACACACGTCCGTCTCCTCAGAAAGGGATTCGCTAATTATTCTGATCCTTGCAAATATCCTGAACCCTCCCGACAGGGGTTACTTAATAATTACTATTTTTATTTTTTTTCTATGAATTACCCACCGGGTATAATTCACGTGTCTAAAGGGCGGACACGCAGTGCCAGTAATCATGCATCATAGTCCCATATGTACGGTACTTACTGTTATCACTTTATTTCCACAGTCTTTAATTAACGTCCCTCCGTCATCTCGGTCTTAATTTATACTTATGACTATATGTGTGTATATATATATGTATATATACTTCGGTAAAAGTTAACACGCGTGTCTAGTTTAATTTTGAATTTTCCTATCTCACAATCAGATACCCATCGACAGTCGATCCCGTTGGCTCGACGATTTTATACCGTTTCTCATAGGGATCATTAAGCCGGCCGCGCATGCAGCGAACTGTAGCCCGCTCATGTGGCACGGCTCTGGTGTGGATAATTAGCGGTATCTTTTTGCCCTTTGTTAAGTCTACTCGGGCAGTAGTAGTAGTCGGTGGACGCGTCCGGGTTCAGCCGGCCATATTTCACGGCGTGCTCGTAAGTAACTGCCTAGCAATACGTATAGCTATAGGTATTCAAGTGTGTATACATATATATACATATATATAGGTGCCTATGGCAGCAATCTGAGAGAGGTAGCGATAAAGACGCGTAACTGGTACCTGGCGCTGCGTTATTGCTGGAAACTCGAGGAGTCCTGGAACGGTGAGAATGGTTGAAGAGAGGTGGAGGGTGGTGGGTGCCGAAGGGGGGAGGGGAGGTATAAAGGGTGGTAGGAAGACGCGAAGAAACGAGGTACGATTCGACCTCGACCTTAGGTATTCTATACTCTTTATTCTCATGGAGTGGACCCGATAGCTCTAATGGGCCTTAGGTACATACATATATATATATATATATGCACTGCGAATTACGGACTAATGCAATTGCTGGATTCGAGAGGAGGAGCAGGAGGAAAGGGGAGTGGGGTGAGAATATTTTCTTGCAGAATGCAAAGAAAAGGGTGAACAAAGAAAAATGAATTCTTAACGATGATCGGTTCAGATCGAACTAGATTCTAGGGATTTTTTGAAAATTTGTTTCTATCCTAGGGATTATTGGTTTAGGGACTTCTTTTTTTCTTTGTTGGCTGCGTCTAGGTGTATTGGATGAGTGGTGTGGATGTAGGCTTTAAGTGCATACGGGTACTTTTAAGGTAAATGGTATAAAGACGCGCATATGGGCTGCGTAACGATTATTACCTGGTAATTGATCTGCCTTTGAGAATTTGCAACCTCCCTCGACCAATCGCAATCGCCGTTCGCACCTATGAAACTCCCTTTATTAGCTTGAATTAAGTGGTTAACACTTTGTTTGATATCAGGCATGGAACCACGTATTATGTTGTTATCGGGTTTTAGCAAATTGCTGGTATCGCTGAAGAGGTGTCTGCTTGATTTGTTGTCGGTGGGAGGGAAGGGGATGGACGGAGTTTGTTTACGGCTTTCTCTCGTAGCAGGTTGGTAATTTTTTTCGTTTCGATTTTTTTTTAGTTTACTTTCTTTTTTTTTATCGTCTCCTTTTTTGTTCATACCTGAAAGTCAGTCGTGTACCATGGTCCGCAGATACTTGGATTCTATTTATGGCCCATTGCTGATTTTGAATGGGTCCTAATGTGGTCCAGTGCATTCGAAATTATCGTGCAAAATTTTTGGTTAAATCGGGTAAAGGTGATGATGAACTTTGACCGGTGACCTCTTGCGGCTGTTTTATATATTTTCAGGGTACAGTGTTACTGTGTTGGTGGTTCGTGATTTTTTTTCTTTTTTCTTTACTATCGGTATGCAAAAGCTTAGCTCGGATCGCTCGAGGAGAATCCATGACTTTTATG
>JARQSV010000045.1:104091-125854 GCA_030142285.1 Calameuta idolon | reverse complement strand
AGGATTTTCGGATATTTTCACGTGTACTTGAGACAATGTCCATAAAGCATCGTGGTTAATTGAATTTATTATTTTTCATAGGTATCCCTACCTTATCGGCAGAGTTCATCCGCGTTATCGTTATCTTTCTCTCCTTTGACTTTTGCTTTACCTTATCTGTTACGTGTAATCGTAACGAAACTGCTCCGAGATAGAAAAGGTTCTTGAGATTTCTCATTTTAAAGATTTTAAATGTGGAATACACCGAGAATCCAGCAACTGGAAATCTTCTTCCTCCTACTATTCATCTTCTTCTTCTTCTTCCTCTGGACGGTTTAACCTCTGCACCCAAGGAGAAGGAGAGGCGTGGCCAATGCCTAGGACTTTATTTCCTCTCTGGCAAGGCACTTGCACCTGGATATATGCAAGGCGTTATCTGTGAACATTCCAAGTTTTCAAGAAATCAGAATCAGGGCGGCCGCGACGTAAATAATAAAAATATATAGTGTTAAAAAAATGAATATTCAAGCAAGAAACTTTAGGGTATCCGTAGGATGCAATTCTATGTACTGTTTGGTACTTGCGGTATAAGTGAGTTTATAGGTTAGGTATATCCGTTTTGAAAAAGAAGAAGATTTCCTCTCGTTCTTCGTAGATGGAATCCCGCGGTAGAAAAAACTCGCGATGGCACCGAGCTGAACGTGCCAACCTGTAATTGTTCTCCGATGTAATTGCCGTTGTGCGACGGCATCGCGACGCTGGAAATTCGTGCTCGCCGCGGCCGGGTTTACCTTTTGCCTTATATATCTCGAATCACCGTCGGGAGTAATGGAGGACGCAAGAAGTGCTCACCTCACGGAATTCACGATGGCTCAACGTGCATCCGCTGGGCAACCTCTGTTACACGTGGACGTGGATATTTTCGTTAAATTATTCCTCCCTTCATGATTAATCTATTGGTACGAACGAATTTTTCGTTTTTTGGAACACCAAGAATTTAATCGACACAAATGCACCGTTCTGTACAATGTAAGACAAGTAAATACACTGGCGACCAATGATCGTTCTTCCTGTTGATAATATAATGGCATTAATTTAAAATTCGTAGTTTTGAACGAGTATTTTTACTACCAACTGTACCTGATATTTTGTTTTTAAATGTATCCTGTGATACTTCATTTTTTCTACGGGAACAAGAGGTCAGCCGAGGTCGATTTCCTAAAGCAACCAAGCCAGGTGAAGTCGGTGGTGAAGTGTCGAAAAACGGCAAAGAGGTTAGCAGAGAAGAGTAAAGGCTTCTTCTCTCTTGGTTGAAATTGATGGAGGCACGAAGTGTCACGTCCGCGGTTGAACAACGGCACGTATCCCCCTGGTGCTGGACACAGATAGAGGAAGGTAAGAGAAATAAGGTAGAAGAGCCCAGGAGAGTAGCCGAGAAGAAGGTAGTAAATCGGAGGGAGGTAGGGAGTATGAGCGTAAGGGTAGAGAGAAGAAGAGGACGAGGAAAGAAAGAGAGAGAGAGAAAGAGATAGAAGAACAGTGGAGAGTTTCGATACGTTTATGGAGAGGTTCTCGAAGTCGAACCCAGGGAACAAGGGCCGGGGACATAATTATCCGGGAGTCAAGGAACCCGCAGGAGCCGTTGTAGGAGCCGCGAGAATCTGATTCTCGGCTTGACTGCGCGAGGAATCCGAAATGTTCGGAGGGCGCATTATCTTCTTGCTGCACCCGTGCGCCACGCGGATTCCGCGATACCCTCCGAGCGCATCCTTTCTCTTTGTCAATACTGACTGTCCTCTTCTCTTGGACCCCATCCCGTGACTCCCTGGTTTGTCTCTGCCACGAGTAACCCTTGGATCTGACTTTACGTATAGTGGCCCTGGCCGGCCATCTTGTAACGGCTCACGCCACGCGGCCCGTTACCAAATTTAAATACCTACCGCGTGCCGCGAGACTGGGATCAGTCAAGGGATACGTAAGTGACCTGGAGAGTACGAAAAATAAAAAAGACATTGTACAGCGAGACAGTGAGAAATAACGTATACGAGTAAAAAGATGTGAAAGACTTGAAGGAGTGAAAGAGAGAGAGAGAGAGAGAGAGTGAGAGAGAGAGGTTAGGTAACTTGTAGAAGTGGTTACTTTAGGCGAAGAAGTGAGCGATGTTCCATTGACAGGGGATCGCGGCGTGATATACGAGCGAGAGATGCGTCGCCTGCAATTAGCCAGGATGGACTGCTTAGTGTTCACCGGTGTTGCTGATCGTGCTGCAACGTGGTGCAACCATCCGCAAGCGGCAGAAAGGGGCTTCTCTTTATCATTCTGGTGCTCTTCCTGTGTGTCGCGGGGACATTAGTTCCGCGCATGCGCAGTACGACCGCGCTCGAGGCGCCCTCTCTGGGCGAATTCAAAAATTAATCCGGCTCTGTACACGCAGGTAAGAAGCCACGCGAATGCCCAACACTCATCACGCCATACCGAGGTCTCCTTTTTGCCATGGGGTGAGAAATTGAAAAGTGGCTCACGGCACGATTGAGATTTTCGACTTTGCCACGAGTCGCGAGCAGCTCAGGAACTCAGGATCTTTCGATACCTCGAAACCGTCTTCGATTCGTTCTAACCTATTTCACTTTTGTATGTGTTTAAGGGGTGCAAGACTGTACACTTGTTCCACTTGAGGGTTGCTTACAGTCAAGTCCCGTAATCCCATAGTCGGTATGGTGGTAACGAGTCGAGATGGCCGGGAACATTGGCGGTGCCACTTCAAAGCGGGAATCCCGCGCAATCAGGCCCTCCTCTTCTCTCGCTGGCTTGAAAAACCGAGCGGGAGTCCTCGCTCATGGGATGAAACGCGCCAGCAACAGGAGAACCGGACAACCAGCGACCAGCTTGACCGTTCACTGTGCAGTCCTTATCTTTGGCTGCGCTTTACAGGTTAGTCACATTATAAAAGACCATACTCAAATCTTGGAATACCTCGGTACCATCGATCCCATATAAGGTATTTGGTTATGGTGTCTTAAATGTGACACCTTTTTTTTTTCTTTTTCTAATTCTCATGAAAACTCTTTCCGTCGCAGGTCATACAATTATTTGCGTCATTTATCGAACACTTTTTTCTTTCTATTCAACCGAAGCTCAAGACGCACCGTGAAAAATGATCTCTTCGAAATAATGCACTTACCGAGTCGTCGAGAAACGTCGTTTGCCACTAGGCGAAATACCAATGGCGCGTACACATGTATCTCTTGTAAGCTTTGCCGACATCAGAGATTTCCTGAGTATATCCATGTACGGACTGCAGATTACTCATGGCGATATGAATAGTTATCCACGGTAATTGGTAAGAGTAGTCACTGCCTGAAGGTGGGTTACTGTTCTTTTAAATACTGCCAACCGCGATAGCTACAAGCAATCGCTGTATACGAAGCTATGATTTCTATAATTTATATTTTTATTTTACAGATCGGAAGACTTTCTCTCCCATCTTGTACGAACGGCATTTAATACTTAACCGTACCGACGATGGGACTCATGGATCTTTGCGTCTGGTCTAATTTTTCATTGACGACTACAGAATTATTCTATCCATAATGCTGGTTCACACGTGGCTCGCTATGCTCGGTTCACACGACTCCCAGGAAATATGCGGATCGCACAGTATAAAACCAATCGTTCCTTCTGGCGCTCCTGGTATTGTCGGAATCCAGTTTAAAATCTACTCCAAATCGGTGGCATTTAATATACGTAATTGCGCCGTTTATTCCGGTTTCCCCTGGGAGCCATGGACATGTCCGATACTAATGCGCATGCGCGACTCGAGGATCGCTTGGGAGAAATTGTTGAGAATTTTCTTAAAGATCTTTAAACCAACCGCATACAGTGTCACGTTGTCGTCATGTTAAACTTGGCCTATCTTGGTCAAGTTTTTATGAACAACAAAGTATACATATACCGACTATATATATATATCCATGAATTTCATACTCGCCACTTGAAAACTTCTCTATTTTTCTGTAAACGCCAGACTCAAGGTCATTTTATATTAGAAAGAAACTTTACCGCCTTTAAGGCCCATTTGCATTTACGCACTAGTGACGATACACGCGCGACAAATCGTACCGAATACGTTTTAAATAAATTTTCGACAAAAGTTTCAGTCTTCCCATTGCCAAACAAAGTATCATCGACTCCTACAGCAATTCCCGTTTCCATGGCGTCCATTGCGCAAGGTTGCCGAGATTACAGAAGGATGAAAGGCAAGGAAAAAGAAGAGCCATAGAAATAGAGAAGAGAGAGAGAGAAAGAAAAAAATATTCCAACGAACAAGTAACCAATCAGTATCATTTGTCGTTATCTAAATAAAGACATTCAATGCCTTTCTTACAGCTCCATTACACCTGGTCATTGGTCGTCCAGGAACTGCAATGAGAATCAGCCCTAAGGCAGGTGACAGGCTTGAATAAAATGCCAGGAATACAGGAACGAGAGAGCGGAGGAACGAAGCGGAATCTATTTTATTGGATGCCACTGGTTTTTCATCCGACTCTCCCGGTCAGGACGCCTTCGCCTCGCCAGAATTTTCTCAATAAAGGATGATGATGATGATGATGATGACGATGACGAGGATGATTACCGTCGTGAAACTCGTACTTGCCGGTTGCCTTCCTCTGCCTCCTCTTCTCGTCTCCGTCGTATACATTTCTCTACTCATATTCAACCATCTCCATCCTTCTGTCTTAACACGTAATGCACCCTTCTGTAATTGTGCTTTTTTTCTCTCTTTCTTATCTCATCCTCTCCTCTTCTTTTTTTTTCTAGCTCGTTAAAGAGGCAAATAAATCGACGAGGTCGATGCCGAGGTCGGGATCTACGCTCGCTGATAGGAGGTCAGCCTACGTTGATTCACTGTTAGCCAGGATATGGACGTGGCTTCTGGGTGGTAATTAGCTCCAATCCCGGTAACAGCGTCGTATATCTCGCCGTAATTTTTACGCAGCTCTGGACCGACATGGCGGCCCCTCTGTTCATTATTGTTATGCCACCCCGTGCCCGACGTGATTTAATGGGGGTTAAACGTTACGAATATTCCGCGACAACGAGTACCTCTAGTAGGTACTTACTCTGATAGCTACTATAGCTGTATATGCATATGTCTATATATGCACATTGTATATAGGACTACGAAACATTGTTTGCTCATACAAATGAATAACGCAACCATGTTCCTTTGTACCGACGTATTCCTTTTTTTAATGACTCATACACAGTAGTCCGATTGAAAATTTACTACTTGTCTTCTTATTCTTACGCTTTCATCGTTCTTTACCGTTACTCTCTGTGTCGCCATTATATTTTGTCTGAAGCGATGAACAGACTGTCTGGTCTGGGGCCTGAGAAAGAATTGATGAGAAAAAAAATCGGATCGATAGCTTTGGTGAGAATGTGATTAGGAGGGGGGGGATACAAGACGTTTTGGTCAATGGGGTAAATGGGTGTGTGGGAACCGTGTACCGTAGTAAGGGGTTGTAGAACTTGGAGCAGTTTGGTGGGGATATTCATCAATGAAGTATCTATAAAAAGGGGGCCAGGGTGGGCAACCTTAGAAAAAACTTGTGGTGGGAAGCACAAAAAATACTAGAGTAGCCCCAGTGGTCCATATGTCTACGTATAACAGGTGCCTTATTAATTTTTCGAATATTGAATATTATACTGAAAGGGCTGTTTACGGGTTTTTTTCTTTTCTTTTTTTTCTTCTTCTTTATTCTCTTTTTTTCTCATTCACTCCTTTTTATCTATCTCTGCGTGTCGGATGGTCTCTCTGTTATTAGTCCTGGGCCTGACGGATGTCCGGGAAATGCATATTCAGGAGGATACACTTTTCTTTCTTTTTTTGTGCCGTTGACCTTCATTTTATAACCGCAATGGAAACTCCCTTGAGTGAAGGTACAATATTACGTAATTTTACGTTCGTGGTTCGTGGCATGTAATTGTCTTTGTAAAGTATTATTATTGAAAGGAAAAAAAAAAATAAAATAAAATAAAAAAGATAAATAATGTATCTTGCCAATAACTCTGCTCGTCCTGTTTAAGGTGTCTGCCGAATGACTCGTCGAAAAGCCAAGTTAGGATCCTTAATTGAGATGTCAATACATAACAGGAGTCATCGATTGGACCGATCAATGACATTCGGTAGCGGAACGAGGGTCAGGTACAAGGACCTAATGTACATTGACACAATCATTGGAAATCATTTGGACAATGACTTCCTACTTTCGTCAAAGAGAAAAACTGCTGAAGAGAATGAGGAAGAAGAAAAAAAAAATGAAGAAGCCTCCCACGTAGAAATTGGTGTGACTGTCGAAGATCACTTTCTTTATTTGCGTCTCCTGGCGAAACTTACCGTTCATTGGAATTCGTTACGTGCCAAATGCGAAAGGACCTCCTAGTCTCAGTTTCCTAAGAATCGGTCCAATTTTGATTTTCTAAATAGAAAAAAAAAGAAAAAGAAAAATCATCATTTCAGTCGTCGAAATGACCAATTTGTTTTGTACCTTATTATTTTTACTGACATCAAAACCAATGGGCTGTCTTTTAATAGTCGTGACTGACTTCTGAGAGAAGCAGAGACAGAGAGAGCGAAGGAGTACTCATGAGAGAAAGAAAGATAATTTTTGGGAGAAATTCCAATGTACTCTTCAAATGTACCGTTACTGTTTTATTGACGAAACATTGAACGCGCTGTTGTCGCGCGTCTCAATAAATCAACGTCGACCGTGTGCAAGGACAAGAAATCCTTGCGGACAGGAGTGCCAGTGGCAATGGCAATGATGAACCGAACGGTAGTCTTCTTGGTGGCAGTAGACAAAAATTTAATAAGATATAAATTAAATTTTAATTTAACTGCCATTTCCTTATAGGCAATCAATGCATGGTTATGAGCAAAGGCTTATGGCACTAGCTTTAAGGTACCGTTCACTGTTCCGTTCATTTAAAGCGAACTTCACTCTGGAGAAACTGATAAAAAAAAAATTAAGACACGAGTCGATTCTCTACTTACTGCAAATATTTCATTTACTATTGCACAGGGATACGTCGTGTATATAATATATGTTCAATGTATACAGATATGTGTAATTGGATATACATAATAAATAGCCTTGTTCGACCACCCATTATGAGACACCCAGTATATTAAAGTCTTGACGATACAATCCATAGCTTTTTCAAAATCGCATCAACCAATGAAGTCATCTTCAATCTTTCAATAGATCCGTAGCCTGCAGATTCATTTTCCATTTTACCTCGCTTCAGGTATCCGACTTCCACTTTTATTCTTCTTCTCGCTTTTCCATGAAACAAGCTGCTTTTTATTGTAGCTGTTGTTGTTGTTTCTTCAGATAGAACAGGTAGTGACTTTTAGAACCTTTAAAGCCTCGTTCACAGTCTTTGGTTTACTCGTGTCTATTCACTTTTCTTTTTATGTTGTGTATATATATATATATAATGTTCTTATGTTTGACTGCCTACTTGGCTCAATCTAGATCGCGGCGTCTCTTAAATCTCTTAAACAATTAACTCTACCAGGTAATTGCAATTACGTACTGATTGCTAATTACGGTCCATGCAAGTGAAAACGAACCGGGCGTGGCCGGGCAATATATCATTGGAATATTCGTTGAAACGTGTAACGTCATTGGCGATGATGAATTTTCTCCTGTAAATTTATTATATTTTTTTTTTTTGAACAATGAGTGAGAAAATACTTTATGGAAATTTTGTAAATTTCGAAAACGCTGATCTACCCAAACACTCGTTGCACTTTCTTATGTAATTTAATTACCTGGTTCACTGCCGTTGAGCGCAGGTGCACTTGCTTATCGGATTTAAGTGCATATGCAGCTGCAGCTGCTGTACCGAATGCCTACACGAAAGATGCATTGTCGTCCCAGGATATCTTAAGACAATCGTTACGAAATTCTTTATTGGCGCTTGCAGGTTTTTTTTTTCTATTTATAGATTTTGCGTCAGTAAAATTTTTGTCTTTCCTTTTTTTTTTTTTACCTAATTTAAATTCCAACAGGACATACTTGGTTCTCGTGACTTTGATTGTATTTTTTTGTACAACTGTATATGCTGCTATCTTCTTAAATATTACCTAGGGAATTCATTGCCGCTGGGTAACCACAGTCGATTTGGAAGTTAGGTGAAATATGGCGCGAGGCTAATTGTGCAAAACCTTAAAAGGCAGGTAGAGACGAATAAGTAGTCGTAAATGCCTGTAAGGGCGTTATAATCCTTGCGGCTCGGTATCCACTGACTACTGTGTATATTACAATAGGCAGAATGACCTTAGAACATAATGAAAAGGATAATCCGAGAAAATGTGTAACTTGAAAAAAAAAAAAAATTGAAGAAAAGGTAGATTCCTACGGTATAGGGAATTTGAAAAAATGAAAAGACTACGCAATTTTTGATGAATGAAAATTACAAAGGGTTTCGGATTCTTTTAGGTATGGCGTTAAATTTTTTTTTATCCTTATTAATCTTTTTTTTTTTTTAGTTTAACGACCTGCGGAGAAAGCAGCAAGCTGCGGGCGCGCTTCGACGTGGGTGGCGGAAGGAAGCGAATTACTCGGCTTTTAAGGGCGCTTAGAAAACTTTTAACCCCGATCAAACAATGGCAAAAAAATCCCTAGAGAGTAGTCGCGGGTTATAACAGCTCCAAAATGGAGTCCCTTTTAAATCCGTTCATAGCGCTAATAACCGGCGGAACGTCTTGATCGTTCAATCGCGAGGGTTTCGTGACTGGCATTATTGTGTATTGTGCTGAATCCTCCTGTGTGGTCTTCATATACGATATGTTTATAGAGAAAAATATAATATTCGATAAAATTTTCAAAATAATTAATATCGACAGTTTTACATTGTTATTTTTGGAGTATATAAAAAAACATGAATTTTACGAAATCCATTGAAAAATCCAAAAATGATAAACGAAGTGGAAATTTTTAAACCATGATGGTTCGACGGAAGCAATATTCGCAGGTGGACCACCCACGGTTGGATAAATGATCCACATTAGATCCATTCAAGGGTAACAATAGTCACAACACTTTCCTCGGGGAATGGGTTTTCCTTGATCCTTCGATCCCGCTAGGTCAAGGATCCAGAACCATGTGGATACTGAGATTAAATTGCCTTAATCGATCCCATCTGTTTCCAGGATTGATATCAAACAGATCCGTTCCGTTAATTCAGCTAGTCCTTGGTTCCTCTATTTTTTTTCTATTTTTCTATTTCCTCTTCTTCGTTTCCTAGCCCCGATACTTCTCATAGGAAAGAAGACAACCCCATGCATGGAAGCGACGATTCGATCTGAAAGGATTCCAGGAAGGAAGACGAAGCGAAGCTGGGTACAATCTGCTCCTGTTTCTTCTTCCTTTATTCCTTCAATATTTAAACCCCATTGCGGAAACTGCAAATCTCATGACGTAATTGCACGGCTGGCAAAGAGATTCCTCCCGAGGCGGAAACACAGAGCTGAATTATAACGTCACGATCGGTCCAAGAAAGTCTCAGCGTTTTGCCCATTTTCTTTTCTTTCTTTCTTCCTTTCTTTCGTTACCTCTCTGAATATATTTCACTAAATTAAGTCATTATTACGTACGAGGATCGATTCGCTTCCGTATGACGAATGTTCTTAAAAAAAATTTTTTTAATTATTTTCAATTACAAATATCCTTACTCGCTGTGTCACGTCAATTAATAAGGATCGGTTAATCAACGTTGAAACCGACTAATCCTTAGTTGAACTCCAATACGTCTGATTACAGTAATACAGTAAGCCGATCCTTCAAGAGTCAAACGATCGACTCTCATAATTTTCCACATCCTCTCTATTCTCCTCTCTTGGCTTTTGTACTGCCCTAAAGTCCTCAGGTGGATTCCGTCAAAGACTCCAAGAGACAAAGAGTCCTCACGCACTTCCGTTTACGCAATATCCTTCCGGCACCGGGTTCTCCGGCAAGAGGAACATTGGAGTCGCGGAAACGAAAGTTTCACAAGGTATCAAGTGAAACGTGGGTAGCGTGTCTTAAGGTGGTTTCTATGAAAAATAAAAAAATTAAAATATATCAGACAAGCAAATTAGCACAGGGAGACGTATACGACGTGGCATATATAAATCTTATAAAAATTCCACTACCTCTCCTATCAAGATAAACAAGACAAGCAAAACATGAGAGGAGTCCACAGCTTCCTGGAAATGAAGATCAGTCTGATCAATCTTCTATAAAGAGATTTACAATATTTCCTGGAATTTCGTTTCGCTGCAAAAGTTACGTGTAAACGGGCCCGACTGTGAACCCTTTTAATAATTATTATTCGAACTCGTCCCTCACGCAAAATTATAATGAGAGTTGTAACAGTGAATCGTCTGCATTGTGCTCGATCGGCCTTTGATTGTATTCGATATTGGGATGCTAAGACGCCGGGATGCTGGGAGCGGTCCTACATCCCAATGGACGGCACCTGGTGCATCATCATTATTTATAAAAATCGCTCTGCCTCGGGTGAGAATATCAATAAGCTACCAAGGCAGAAGCATTCATCTCGAATGCACTCAAAAATTTGCCTATAAAATCATCAACAAGCCGCATCCACAATCTACAAAGACTCGGCTAACTGTTTCCTAATCACATATACACGCAATAATATAAAGGACTATATATAAGATACATGTGACAGCTATACAATATTATCTTCGCCAGAATCACACGCTGCACGACGAATTCGTATAGAGAAAGCCATAACTGCATTTATGTGAGAACATTTTTTTTTTATAAGATAAAAAGTTCGTCCACGCTTTCTTTTGAATCGACGTGAAAATTCTGAGATAACAAATTATCGCGAAGTCGTATGATATCACGATAAATCTTCCATTATGGTGGCTGGTGCATCAAAGCCCAAGGATGAGGAAGAACGCTTAACTTATGAACTCGCAAGAGCAGCATCCCTTTCAAGATCTAACCGTGCGCAACGGTCCAGCCGCATCGTGCTGAGCCGTCCCTGTCCCGTGCGCTGCACTTGCACTTGCGTTACCGCAAGCCGTCGGCCATTCCGACTGAATAGAAACGTCCGTGTCCGACTGCGCTGGCATTAAGGATCTTTGTACGCAAAAGGATATCGTGACGGTCACACGTGAATCCTTGTGACACCGATGGACCATCTTCTCGTTTCCTGGATCATTGCCAAGGTGAAATCATCGTGTTCCTTGAACGTTCCATGATTTATTATCTATCTGACAATGCATCTACACTGGACATATATATAAATTTATATTGCATATATGCACTCAGAATGCAATTTTTGATAGTAATATCCATTCGACTTACCTATTCCAGTGGCATATATGATTCTTACCCAGGCTTGGATCATTAAACTCAACAAGGGATTCAACACACCAGGTACTCGAGGAGTCACAATACTATATTAATGACTGTCAGTAGCACCGATAAGTTCTTAACACCTAAGGAGACTCTGTAACAAGGGAGGGACATTATTTTAATGATATAACCTCACTTTGTCTATTACCTTTATATTGTACCTGTCAGTAGTGTCAAGTGTAGGTTATGTTGACACTAGAGGTACCTTTTCAATGGAGAGGTTATGTTTTCAGGCAAAATATGTTTCTTTGAATTCTTTCTTCACTTCTTTCTTATCAATCCTCATTTCTTCTTGTTGGTTTCCACAGCTTTCTCCCTTGCACTCACGTCAACTGCAATGTCTGCACGTAAATCAAGTCCTGGAGCAGGACATACTCGCCGAGTTAATTGCCACTGTTAGTTGTGCTTGAGATCGGCCCGAGTTAACCTCTTGTGTTCTTTTATGAGTTTATCTTCAGTGCGTTTCTATGACACGTTCTATATGCATGTAAACTACATCGCCAGCTATATATGTGTAGCACCGTATGCATAATGCGATTGCAGGGATATCGCGTTGCTTCGTTGTGGACTTTATGTACGTATGTGATTGTGGGAAAATATTCAGATAGCGTCATGACGGCTCTGTGATATTTGCAGAAATCAGTCGTACGATCAATTTCGCAAAGGGCGATTAAACTTGGTGATTTCTTGGTTACGTTGGTCGCGTCTTAATTACAAGATGATTTTGTTAGGTTAGGTTTCTGACTTACGTTACGTACTTGATTGGTGGTTGATACATGAACAATGCCATAAGTTTTTCCCTTGCTGGACTTTAACGTAATACCTTGTAGGGGTTATGTGTGAGTAAACTATTTTTTGTCCAATTTTGAAAAAATTATCTAGAAATTTTACCCTTTTCTGCATGCCTGCTCACTGCCATATTACACGGCTCGGAATGGCAATCCCTTTTACGACTGTAATTTTTGTGACTCCGACGTAAAAGAGGCCTCTATTAAGTCGTTACGATGGCTTTGGTCGCTGCACTGATCCTTTGGGCTTGTTAATTAAATCGCGCACTCTGGACGCTGCCTTGAGGTAAATGGGCATTAAACGCGAAGAAAGACACTCGAGAAAATGCTTGGGGGCTCACACGATTTTTCTTTAACTTCATTTGTAATCTCGTAGGAATTCTACGAGGAACTTCACTGGAACTGGAAACCCCATTTGGTACCTGTGCTCTTCACGTTCCTTATCCTCCACCTTCTTATTGGATACTTCGAAATCGTCGCCCGCGGAATTTTGTGTCTTCGTGATAGCCCTCGGACACCATTAGTGCTTCGTTCCAAGGATTTTTCGAAAAGAATTACTTGTATTAGGTTCTTTACCGATTTTTGAATTTTCACCCCGTCCAGTAAGTTTTGCTATTATTCAACGGTAAAATAATTTTTGCATTTCTTATTAACTGTCGATAAATAAAATTTTTATATTTTAAAAGACTCATAATTGAATACTTTTTCTTTGATTTTTTTTTCTACATTTTGCTTTTCTACATGTAGTACATACTCATGGCTTTTAAGTATGACCGCATGGAACATGAGTGAGTATCTTATTTTTGTAGTCAATGCTCTTTCATGAAAACGCACGCTTCTTTCAAAAGAAACCACCGGAAATCAAATTGTCTGATTATTCCTGGCTAGCTGCGTTACGCCGTATTGTAAATTGATTCCGCTTCCGGAATTTATATCAGCCGCTTCCTGTAGAATTGATCTCAAGCACGGACTAACGCAAGTACATTGTACCGAACAGTTTGTAACATTGTGCGTAAGGAAGCCAAGACTGAAACGAATTGAACGTCGACAACCGTACCTTTTGTGTGGAGTTTAGAAAGAAAGTGTAGTTATTATTATTCTTTACAGAAAGTCCTCGGACGACACCGATCCAACTTTCCAGGCGTTAATCATAATATGAATTATTCGAGTCCTCAGTAACGGCTGCACCGTGTTCGATTTCTCTTGCCATCTTCGGTCATCCAGTGGCGTCTAGTGTCAATTGTCAGTCGTAAGGATGCAGCCAAGATTTTTTAAAACCAAACAATAGATACAGATACATCTACCATGTACTTAAATTTTACTCTTACGAGTCTTTGCCGATGTTTGTTTTTCTTCTTTTTCAGCTTTTTTCCCGGCCTTTTTTCACTGCCCCGCAAAATGCCGGCGGATTAGAAGCGCGAGCAAGGCAGCCGCCTCAGGCGGGGAATTATTGTCTCGTGCCTCACGCAGAGCACCAGGTCCCAAAGATCTGGGTCCCGAAGTCCCGGGGTCCTCCTCCTCCCAACCATGGAAGCATCGAAACAGCGAAAAAGAATTGCTGGTTCCTAAAGAAGAAAATAACACAGCCAGGCCATTCCCAAAAGGGTTGCACTTTTTGGAGTATTTACTAAGGTTGGCGCCATTGTCTTTCATTCCCTGAATTACACAAGTGCGAGATGTTTCGAAGATGGCTCATTATCTGTTACAGTCTTAGACAACCCCCCAAAAAAAAATGGCGACTGCAGTAAAAAAATACACTCAGCGACCATAGCAAGTAACAATCTTATTCTCGATACGGACTCCGGAATTGTTTAAAATTATTTCCAATGATCTTCAAAATGATCAATACTAATAATTAACTATGCAAAACCACACATACATATATATATCTCACTAGTATAAGATTTCATGAAGACATCGCAACGACTCGCCTACGCGCGGATCGCCACGTACTTCGCGCACCAACTTCGCGATACATCAAGGGTGCACCCACATTCATTGTATCGCTCGGCGATTTCTCATTGTAGGTGGAGGAGTAAGGAACGAGTTATTGACTCGTTCGATCCTGGGTTACGCCCCGACCTACCTTAACTTTAACATAGTATCCTGCCACGAGGGTCCGACCCACGACGCCGAGAGTATCGGATCTCTTCTAGGAGACGTAGAAATTTTTATCCCCACTGAAGTTCCGCGAAGAAAGAAGAATTCCATAATGTTCAGTAAGATTCGTAATAAAAATTTTTTTATTTTTTTTTAATTACACGCATAAACCATATCCTTCCGATGCTTCGAGTATTTCGATTAATTTTATCCGACCATTAATGTATACAATATATATTTTTTAAAGAACAACGTCGAACAATCGGAACACGATAAATTGCTGGCTTCGTTAGTGAAATCAACGCATCGGTACCGGCGGCGTTAAATCGCTTTCATCGGCAAGCAGAAGAGCTCAGGGACCAGATAGGAGCGACGGAGAAGATCCAGAAGGACTAAGTGGAGCCTATAGATACAGGGATGTGATGAGAGTTTAAATAAAGGATAAAATACGTACCGACAATGCAGAGCGAGAAAGAGAAGGATACCTCAGATATAGATAGAGATAAAAAGAGTAAGCATCCTATGGCAATGAATCTTTTATCATTTCGTCGATGGGGTCCAGCCCAGGTAGGTTTGCAAGGCAGATGCGATCAAGAGCAGCGTGGCTGTAGATGCGCGCCATCTTCCTAGGAGAGATGAATAATAATTTGTAATAACCCTTAGGGTATATAAAAAAGGGGTGGACCAGTCAGTGAGGATGGGAGTGAATGGTAAGAACCCTCATACCTTGAGGTAAATCCTGACAATCAGTTCTCAGATCTGCCACTGCTCTTCAACGGGCCACTGACCATGGATCCTCTATCATAACCTATTGACGCAATTTATCACCTGATAAACTAGGCGTGTTCCGGTACTACTTCATCAGTTTCCACCTTCTTCCTTATCCTACCATTTAAGGTTAGGTTAGGCTTGGTTAGGTTAGACAGACTCTTACCCATCTCACTCTTCACTCCTGATTCAAACGCCCTTGGGATGGCGTTGGCGGACGTCGACGAAGAGCGCGGACCTAACCTCAATCTTTCAAGAGATAAAGCAGGTGTGGCTGGTAACACGGTCCCCAGGCAAACTTCAATCTTTTTCTACAAATCAAAATCACCTTCCGCAATATATCCTATCCGTTGGTACGTTCGTTCCTGAATTGAGGTTAGGATTCAACCTAAATCGGATATAAAAGAAATCTTAATGTACAATCTGCACGAGCGTGGGTGGCTCTGACAGGGTGATTATATATATATGTATACACAACTTCATTCACGCTTGTAAATAACGTGTAAAGCCAGTCGCCATCGATATTTCAGTCGCCCTCAGTTTAACAAGGCCCCACTGCAAGCCTTACGATGTAATATCTGGATCTTCTAGGGCCTCAAGAGGCCCCAGGGCCCCCCTACCTTCTACAGCGATGTCTCTATCCGGTGAGTCTCCCCTAACTCCCCAGTCCGAAGATTCCCCCCCTTTCGCACCACTTACTAAAATAATTCCTCGCGTCGCCGTGCGAGGTTTCGCGCATGCGCAGTCGCCCGAACCAGCGGCAACTTCAGGCAGCTTCCCTATTTAATTATCGGCTCTCGGCCACGGTCACGATATTACCGATATGCCCAACGACGTCTTGTCCGATCTCCATCGATCGCTTCTGATCTGTTATTACCAGGGTAACTCGCGACTATTTATAGGGCACTGAGATTCCCAGCGACTGATATCAAGTCCTCTTCTCACCACTCTGTTCGATACTCCTTGCCTATTACGATCGATCGAGATCGATGATATCGATTCACGTTGGACCATCTTACGGACCAATCGCGAACACGCCTCTGATTCGATTCGTCGTAACCCCCTTTTTGTCCTGGATTCCTGTAATTATTTTATTTATATTATTTACGTCGACTAATATTTTTATATTTTATTTCAGATCCCCTACCACGACCAGTGCGCACGAGGCCGTTGCGAAAATTGCTCGGAGACTTAACATTCCCACGGATCACATTACTCCCCGCGAATATACCCAGTCGGTAGCACCGAGAAACTCGCAAGACACGAAGTTACGATAAATCCGTCGGCTGGATACGATCCATAGAAAATCTTCACCAAGATCCGCGGCTACGTTCAGGTCGGCGGGAAAATACGAAGTCATTTAGTTCCGCTCGCCGCATAGCGAAGCGCCACGGGTAACGTCTAAGCCCAGAGGCGCTGGGTTCGAGACAAAAAGTACTACTGTTCTGACCCCCGGGGAAGGTGCTTCCGCTAGAGTAAAGCGGTTTGGACCGTTGGCGGGTGATGCTGTGCTCAAGATCGGACCAGCGAGTATACTCTATATATATACAAGTACTGTAAGGCAGATAAAACGAGAGGAAACAACGGGAGGCGGTCTTCGGATATTCTTTTTCGCCCGTAGACTCGGCCGAGGAAACTGCACAATAATACCCAGGCTTCCGCGTTGCACCAACAATTTCTACGCTCGAACTTGAATTAATAATGACGCTGTATTGTCTCTCTCTCTCTCTCTTGGAATAAGCATCACCGCGAACGGTTACCTGGTGACAGTGCGAAAATCTGGTGGGACTTTGACACCGACTGTACCTGCTGCCGGTGGTTGGTGGTTGTTCCCGATGATGGTTGTCGTGGTTGTACCAGCAGTGGTAGCAGCAACGCAGACGTCCCTCCACGGTCAATGAATTAGACGTTGATGACGCGAAAAGATTCCTCTCTACGGCACTCATATCGAATTAGCGTCGTTCCACCTTCTTCACGATTCTTACCACTCTAACCGTTAAATCGATTATGGCTTATCGTCCTCGAATCGTCATTGTTCGATTTTCAATAATAATAACAACGACACTGTCTTCGATGACTATTAACGACCTTTTTATACAATGGATGTTTGCTACGTTTATACACGTACGTATACGTTGGTCCAGAATAGGGCTGGCTTTCATGTAAGAGGGTTAACGACACGGAATCCTCAAGTAGAATACACTCGATTCAATGAGACTGCCCGTTGCGCAGAGTCATCGAGTCATTAAGAGACCCGGACCTGTCCTACTGTTATGCGGAACAGGTAAAATAAGATATTCGTACTCGTGCGGATTATGTCTACATGCGTCTTGCAGGTATTTTTTGCTTGTTCAAAAGTAAAATCCGGTACTTTTTTTTTTCTCAGATACAAGTGTACCCTTAAGTGTAAGGTTGGTACAGGATCTTTCAGCGAGTATACTGTCGGTTGGGTTACTCTTCGATAAATATTTGATAGATGCGTAAAGAAGGAGTGCAGTAATTTTCCAATTTTTTGTTTTTCGAATACTTTTATTTCGGACCACCCTATAGACTAATGTTAGAGCTGTAATCTGATGACGTTCGATTATGTGTTCTTCACAGTTAGTCAGTTGAAGTAGCCGATGCAGTCTTTGCCACTGGTAATCACGCAACAATAAAATAATGTGCTTGTAGCCTTACAATGGTAAGCCTCCATTACTGCGATTACTATTATTGTTGCAATTATGACAATTGCTTCTACCGAGTGAGAACGGCCAGGATATACAGTTTGTAGGTGGTCAGTATCTAACGCTGCTACGAAAGGCAGTAAAAGATTTCATGTAAGTGTCAAAATCCTTAAAGTCGGATCCACAAGAATCCGATAAATTTCAGGCTTAACTCGTCTCACCGTTGATAATAGTAGGAGCATTAGAAGTTATTTTAAAAAAATTTTAACTGTCTTCACTCTCGGTTTACATATGCGAATTTTAAATTTCCCACATTTTTCCCGCCACGGACTTTCGACCAATGGCGAAAATTCTCATGACCCATGGCATAGCCCGTACTCGAGTATTTATCGCGTTCCAAAAATTCAGGCTTAAAATTTGTAATATTTCATATGATTTTATTCCAATACTTTTTCTTAATCCCAATGCTCGGCGACCCCGGCTTCGGCTCAATGGAATTATGCCGACTGACTCGGTCGGTAAGGTAGGAAGAGCGAGTGCGTTGGCTGGTATCAATTTGTCTCGCGGTAGCAGCTTCACTTGGTCCAGTAGAAGATTGCTTTGTAGCTGCCGCTATCCAGCATTCTATCAAAGCCCAACATCCTGCGATCGATTTATCCTTACAGTCTACCTAAGATACCAATTACAGCATTTAACCTTTGCGAAGGACGATGGGAATATAAGGCTAAGAAATTCATCTTATTTCCCTTTACCTCGATTACTATTTTTTTTTAAATACCAAAATACCATGATACAAAAACAAAAATTTTTTAACCCTCCCAAATATTAATTCAATCCATTATCGTTCGCGCGATCAATTAATTGGATGAAAATAAGGAAAGAGAAATAATAAATTTATTTTATCGTGTTGTAATGGTTTTTTTTTTTTTTTTTTTTTTTTTTATTAAGATTGCACTTCCTTAAATACATTTGGTCTGAAACGAGGAACATAATTGGTGGGAAATTTGTTCATCCTATCTTATAATCTTAAAATTTAACGTTACCGCCTATTAATACGATCTTATTATATCGAGGACATACGAATGTCAATGTTACGCAACTAATATTTATATACAAAGGTACTTGGCAACTCGAGTGTCACTTACGTATTTTCTGTTTGTCGTACAATGAAAACCAGCCTTTTATTATCACTATCAGGATGACTGAATTCGATTGTCGTAACAGTACAAGCAAAATACAACGATCAACCTGCAGGTTGTTTCACACTGAAAATAAAAAAAATTACTACCGCGGTACGTAGCGTGAATAATAACGTGAAGGTGTGACTGAATGTTAAATTATAAAAAGAACAGTAAGAGAAACGTACGTCAGGCATAAAGTGCAGTCTCGATGAAGACGTTACGTCGAATAATCAGTGGTTGTGTATCCCCGCGCAAGAAGTCGCCATTACGGTTTTTCTTGACTTCAGATTACTTAGCTGATAGTCGCACGAGAAAATGACAATTTGACAAATAAAATTATACATGAGTAAATAAAAATGTAAAAAAAATTTTTTTCATTTTTTTTTGCATCTGCCTATAGGCTCAATGGACTTTCTCGTTCTGTGATGGATAGCAGTGTTGTTTTGATTTTTAAAATTTTTTTCACCAGATATATATATATATATATATATATATATTCAAGTCAAGATCTCTCTTAGTGAAATCGGGTAAGCACGAAGTTGCTGTTGACTTTTTCAGCAATGAAACTGATGCGATTTTGTATACGGCGAATGGCAGATATTTAAGTTATGAGAGTGACGTAGGTAAAATACGCGAAATACCCGCAACGGTAATGTAAGATGCCGAAGACGATTCCCTGTGAGACTCGTACTGACGGTTCTTCTTGGTCCCATCTATCATTCTGTCAGCTAGGAGATTTCAATTTGCTCTCTTTTTGCGCCATTACCGTAGGCCCGCGGCCGGCAAAATTGTATTTAATTGTGATTGACTGCTAAGTGGAGGTGGCGAGGACGTCCATTTGTCCGTGATTTTTGCATATCCCTAATTACGCGCACTGAGAAAATTGCATCGTCCAGAAGTCGAGGGTGTTTGAGAATGCGATAAAAAAGAGAAGAAAAGAAAAGTAGAGAAGAGAGCTCTCGACGATAACGACGCCATATTGAAAATTCTTATAGAGAGTGACTGCGCATGCGCGAGTTATACGAAAACAAAAATAAGAGCGTAAAATTCTCCGCGTAAAGTTTGCGTTAAAAAAAAAAAAATATCGTTCCCGAATAACTTTAACGTAATTATTTACACAATTAGCTACTTAATTCGAAAATATAACTTAAGCTTGGCTAGACCGTTATTTACAAGTCTTGTGTATCTTATTACTGGCCCTATGTACAATCAGAGTTCATCACACTGACGATATCCTCGTACCTGTCCGAAAATAACAAGATTGTCTTATTCTTCTTTCTCTTCGGGTTACTTCCGGTTCCTAACTTCCTCCTCGTCTCGTGAGGAATTTTTGAAAATATATATATATATATGATTCCCATATTTATCTCACTCCCGTTGTAGAAGCTCGTACAGGGCCGATATGTATGTCTGGGCCATTTGCAGCGTCTCGAACTTGCTGAGCTTCCGGTCGTTTCCAAGACTCGGTACGACGTCCCTGAGCCTGTCAAAGGCGTCGTTCAGGCTGTTCATTCGTCTGCGTTCACGCGCGTTGGCGGCCAGTCTCCGTTTCCTCAGAACTTCGACACCCGGTGCACCAGACTTGACCTTGTGAAGTGTGTCCTTGCCGTGACTGACTTTAGGGTAGTCCAAGGAGTCGTGATGAAGCTCCTTCTGGTACCTGGGCTGAAGCTGAAGTTGCTGCTGATCGTTCCTCTGAACGGGGTAACATCCGGTACCCAGATAAATATCCTTCTGGAAGTAATCACTCTTCGGCGTGTACCCGTCGCTCTTAGCCGCGTAACCCTTAGCGAAATTGTCCTGCTGATAGTCGCACCGTCCGTAGAACTCAACTTCCGGTTTTCTCTGTTCAGGGTAGTAGGTCTCCTCGTAACAGGCACCGGACGTCCTGAAGACGTCTTTGCCGTCCTCCCGTAACTTTCCCGTCTCCGCCCGATAACCCGCCTGATAACCTTTGAAGAACTCGGCTCCGCACTCGCCCGGAAATTGAAAACCGTTGCAAGACATCACCGGGAAGTTGCCATTTGTCAATTCCTGATAATCCTGCTGGACCTGACTGTCGATCGAACTGACACTTCCGCAGCTGCTACCGCGCGATCTAGGCGGCTGTGGATACGCGGTTTCCGGTACAGGCCAACAATTTTGTGGGTTCGATTCCGGACTACTTGCCGATCCATAACCTTCCGAATCCAAAAGCTCGTACTGTTGAAAGCTCACGTATGAGCTCATCTTCTTAGGTTAATTGACTCCTTGCCGTATATGATATATATATGTCAGATATAAAAATTTTCAATTTAAATCAGACCATAATAAATGGGCCTGACAGTCGTGTGTAACCAAAAAAAATTTTTTTTTTTTTTTTTTTTTTTTCAAATATTTTATCTCGTATCTTTTTTTTCTTCGGTTTATTTATTTTTTTCTATCTTTGACTCCTGCTATTCGGATCGTCTGTTATGATCTTCTCGTAAGATCGTGTGTGCGTCTCCTACGAGAGCGTTGCGTAAACTGACCGAGAAGTTCTACCTGGCGATCTCGTGCTGGACCATGCTGCTGGCTTTTCTTGTATAAGACTTTGACTGGTGAGTGGGGGTACGTTCAGGCCCAAGTGGTGGGGCCCCACTACAGTTGACGGTCTGCACCCGAGGGAAGTGGGCCCTCTTTGTAGAAGCCGCGCGTTTCGGACACGCCTCCCTTCGCTGGGGGCTAAGGAGTCACGAAGCACCAGGTAGCCGCTTGCTTGTTTGTAGTAAGGCGCGAGCAGGAGCGACGTCTTATGCAAAATCGTGCGCGATCCTCTGAGTCGACGAGAGAGACTCGCGATAGGCATAGACTGTGTG
>JARQSV010000045.1:90363-103991 GCA_030142285.1 Calameuta idolon | reverse complement strand
GCTTTCAAGGGGAATTAGTATTGACCTGCTTTTCTCTTTCTTAGGGGGCGAAATTTTCAAACTGACCTTTTGGGTACCTATTTTTTTCTCTCTCTCTTTCTCAAGTTTCACTTACTTTACGAGACTTTAAACGCCCCGGGGTTGGCAAATGGGGACAAATTTGACTTCTTTACGAGGACTGTACTTTACGAGTGGCAGCGCGTGGCTTCGCCAATTTGTTTTCTCTGCTCGAAATCCCTCAGTTTTTATCTCGCTGAATTTTCTTTTTTTTTTTACTGTTTGTTCTTACACTTTTCAAATGACAACACGTCACTCACTGAAAACATGTTTACGATGTTACGTGTTGCGATAGGTCCGTACGTAAACATTCTACGTGGATGGGAAACCGCGTGATAAAAAATATTCTAAAAAGTATACAATTTATACGCAAATAATAAAGTTCCATAAATAGATTTCTATTTTCGAAATATGTACTCGGTACCATGCACGCGCATCCTCTTCTCGCGTACTTGTGAACTGAGCCTTATATATATTTCTGATTTGGCATTCGACGATGAATCAAATTTATTTGCACATCCTCTTATCGTTCCAGATTTCCGGGTTTCCTTGAAAGATAAAAAAAAATTTCATGAATAATTTAAAAAAAAAAATAATTTTTACTATGATAAATTTCAATATCACCATTACCATATTTCTCCGTATCCCCCGACGGAACCTCAAGTTGTACTCGATAAGACGGGGTGTTGTAAAAATTGACACTTACTATACCAATATTTGTAAATTTGACTACGCCTTCTGGTGATATCGGTAAGGAACCAAATTCCCAATGGCTAATTATACCTGTAAACTTTTGATAAATCGTACCACTTATTACCTAATAGCGACTGTCCTACTCGACCATTTGTGAACGTACCTTGTCCTTTTCGTTTATCAGCAGTAATAGCCACTAAGTAGCCGGGGTCGGAGGTTCGAGTACAAGAACGAAATTTGTCAAACTCATTTTGCACTGTTTGCATGTACCGATTCGCGATATATTCGCCGATCCGTGGGTGGCTTATTGTGCAAATATTGCTCGACACACGTGCGTCAATCGCGGCTTAGGACTATTAGGAAAAGCCAATAGCTCCAGCGGCTTGAAAAAAAAATAGTCAACACCCGGTGTCAGTTTAATTTATATATATTAATATATACATATATGTACCCTGGTTAAAGCTGTTACAATATATAGCGCGATTTTCAAAATTCCGACTAAAATGGTAATTTCTCAATTCTTCAAACACGTCGCTATGTCCAGTGTAGAGTAACGAGGAAAATTAAATTTCTCTTTAATGACGTAAGAGGAATTATTTATAATTTTATTTTAAAAGACTATTTTTTATCCTCGCTGTGTCACGTGATGCCTATTAGTGCTGATTCGATTAGCGCCTTAGATTCGAAGAACGGATATTCAGCGTTAACCGGTGTCTTACTGTATATCTGTATATATTTAGAAACGTACCACCTGAAGTTGGTTCTGTCGTAGAGATCGAATGCACAGGCTAACTTCAGGTGGTAGGTTGGTCGGGAATAACTCAATATATGTATAAACGTGAAAATCAAATCCTCCGGTTAATTTTGTTTGTACAATTTTTTTCTTAGTCATAAAATTTATTTTAAAAAATGGTCAAAATTTTTTTTTTTTTAATGTGGGTTGACTAACTTACTGATGTATATGCGTACGTTATATATGTAAGCGGGACAGACCCATTGGGACGGAATCACCGAAGGCTCCCGAGTGGGGCGTATCTCATTTAATTTTTGAGACCCTCTCGGTCCCTTTTTTTCCCTTTTGCCGGAAACTCAGCAGTTTCAAAAAAAAAAATTGGGAAGGAAAATATTTTTCGATGCACGCGGCCAAAAATTTGCTAAAAGGAGGCCGGCTGCTGAAACTGAAAGCTCATTATCCTCCGCTAATACGTCTCCAAATGAACTTTTGCGGAATTGGGTATAGGTTTTGGTTTTTGCTACGTATCTGCTATATATATATGTATATAGAAAGAGAGAGAATTTTCTTACGGGTCGTATATTACAGGTACGTAGGATCCTGTCAAGTGGACTGGGCTTAATTTACGAAGAAAATTTATGTCTCGTCTCCATAATTTTCTAGACGCAGCGTCCTTAAGATTGTTTCGATATGATCATTTTTTATCGTTACGTAATTGCACTGGCACTTTGCGAGCAATGGCGTATAGTGTATTTATACTAATTGGAATAATCACGACAATGCCGATGGTAATGCTGGCAGTGTAACTTAGCTGTAATGCAGTGTAATAATGGCGACGAAACGCGGGTATATACTTTGCGGACGTTGCACGAGGCTGGTTTTGTCCGTGGTACGAAAACGGTACAGACCGGGGAGGCTGGGTTCGAGTCGCGTCTGGATATGACGTAGAGATAATCAATTTATAAGGTTTTGATGAAGAGCGTAAATTGATTATTACCTGCCTACACATCGAGTTACAGTTCAGACAATCGAGCGTGATTTACTGCATAATGGCTCGTTTGACGGACGTGTTGCGACCACGTGTTACGTGCTAGGTCCACGTCGGCCAATCTCTTTGCGTAAACTTATTACACGTGTACTCGATACGTAACCTTATTTGGAACAATTATCGAGCGTCCTGTATAGGGATTTGAGTTAGATTGATTGCAGTATTGCGATAATAATTATGAAAATTACAAAATGATTCTAATCAATATTAAATTGGACGGTGTAAGTTTTTTTTGGAGACTTTTTAAGTTCTTTTTTGATTATTACTTTTTTTCGTAATATTCACGTCGGGTTAGGTTGGGTTCAGAGGTTAATAAAACATAAGCGGCTCTTTTCAGGGCATTTGTTTCTCCTATACCTAAAACGACGGACTGGGTTCATCCAAACATGACCTTCTTGGCTTTTCTAATGGTTTGAGATTTATGATGCTGCGAACCCATAATTAGAATCACACCCAAGGTGTTCTAATTACAGGTTAGGGTGCGTGGGACGTTTAATGGCTAAAATTTTTTAAACGGATTTTTTTGCCAATTTTTTTTTTTTTTTCCACGTCTCGTTATACTGCCCAGCCTATTGTTCAGTGACTGAGTGAACGATCGATTTTAATATTTGACTGTGTCTGACTTAAACGCAAATTTGAAAATGAAAAAAAAAATGTCGAAAAAAAAAATAAAAATCTCATTTCACACTGTCATTATATACGATTCGTACAGGCAATTTAAAAAGTTCAAACACCTATCCTCGGTAACAAGAATTCAGTATATTAATCTCCGTCACGGTACTGATTACTTGATGATTCCTATTGTCAATGGATTAGCATTGAAATTTATTGATTTCCGTAAACTGTACAGTAAGATATACCATTACACTCAGCATCTTCCTTGTTCATCTTAAGAATCAAACACGGCTTAATACGTTGAACCGTACAGTACAGGCCAAGATATGACTTAATAATACTAATTACTTATTTACACCTAACGTGAATCCGATCTGTCAGTGTCGCTCAACTGATTTTCAAAAAAAAAAAAAAAAAATTGCGCCAATAATAAAAATATAATTTTTCAAAAATTCCATCAAAAAAATAATAAGAAAAATTTTTCATTTAATTAATTGCGTATCATCATCTTCATCTTACTGAGAATCATTTTCGTTCAGCATCCATAAGCCGGACCGTTATCGATCCTGAGTTCATAGTTCTTCTGACAGTCACTGAACTTCTATCAGTGATATACCGTGAAGGCATGATACATACGTGATCCCAGAATCCTACACTAGTGCCACGTACCAAAGGCATTTCAGGAGAGTGTGTGGGATAGTTTGCCAGCATGACGAAGCTCGGAAGCTTATGAATTGTTGCTAGGTTTATTCTTGACTCGAGAAAGAATCGTTCGCTTCGAGGAATCAAACTTGTTTCCAGTCTTCGGTCACGGAGTCGATGCGATTCAGGACCCCGACTCGTAGAGCCGATCAGAAAACAATTCGTCACAATCAACAAGTATTTAAACGGTATTCGTCATCATTTGAATTGGCATAGAAAATCAGTAGTGCATACCTGTGATTAAAATTTTTTTTTTTTTTCGAAATTTTATACATTTTTTATATTTTTATTCTGATCCCATTATCCGTATTAGAAATTTTGAAAAAAAAAAAATTGGACTAATTTCCTTCGGCGTTTTATTATTCGCACACGTTATCTTTAACGGCGTTAAATTTTAGAAATTAATTTCTCCCTAAACCATATAAATGAGCATCGATTCCTTAACGCGCTAAATTATTCATAATGCTTCTCGTAATTCATACGGCGAATCGTACCGGGTATTATTCCTAGAATCTCAAGGTAATCGTGGAATCAGAATCCGCGCGGTTAGACCATTCGCGGGTAACGGCCGGCCACATGTTGCCGTAGCCGCCACCTAGGAAGTGCTTCTGCGCTCTGACACCTGCCTCGTCATCCCGGAGAAGAGGACGAAAAAAGAGAAGGAAAAAAAAAATAGAAAGACCCGCTTGTGTGTCTAAGGGAGTCGGACAGTGAGTGAAAGAGTTATGGCTAATTTATGCTTAATTTGCATAGTTCGATTGAACTCGGCGGTTGATGAGTATGAAATTAATCATGGAATATATATATGTATATATCAATCTTAATTTTGATAATAATAATAATGCGTACGTACATCGCCAAGATTACACTTCCGGAAAGGACGCGTGGCGTTGAGCCAACCGGAACTTGTTCGGATCCTCCATTCTTTTACGAGCGTTTCGTGACGAGGGATCGTAGGGAGTTGCGCAAGGTGGGTTCACCAAGGTGTGAAGTACGAACTGATTAATTAGTACGATTGCCAGTGAAGTCAGTAGCGAATCGAGAACGTTATAGAAACAATAGTTATTTTGACTTTGGTGGTAAAGTCAAACAGTTACAGACAACGGGAGTCATTTTATGTTGATATTTTTATATTTCGAGCAAGACTAGAAAAATTGAAATAGATAACTCACGCGAGTGGTAAATATAATTTTTAACGACCTAACCTAACTACCGAACGAAGTTTAGGGGGGGTTAAATTGAATAGGGGAGTCGAGCAATTTACGAGTCATTAGACATGGCTCGATGCCATTTTGAAATTGATCCCATGTATACAAGGGGGGATGGTTCAGTCTCGTCATGCCTTCGAAACTCATAACTAATCTTGGGTCTGTTCATGAGCTGCAAAGCATAAACACGTCGTTTTTAATGTTACAGATACATTTTCCAGAACTAAGTAACAATAAAATGCGTAACGGCCTCGTGACTAATCTTTGTTTTTACCGCCCAGCGCCACGCGCCACAGCGGCGACTCGTAGCGAAGACAAAAGGAACTAAATTTGTTACGGCGAACTCAGTGGCTCCTACGGTCTCGGCGTTTCTATCGATGTTCGTTACACCTTTTATTATCCACACAAAGTCAGACCTCCCGGTTTCTGTCTTTAAAGTCCTACAGTGAAACATATTCTATCCGCTTTGTAGATCGAAACATTGCCGTGTAGCCTGGTGAAATAAAAGTGGGACGACAAAACAAATAACCTCAAACGACGCGACGATCGTCACGGCTCGTGAGTTCCTGACGCTTTGCACTTTTGCCGGGAGATTCCAAAGATACGACTTCTTCCGGAAGGCATCAAGGTAGGAAATAATAACGGTCAAAATGCATGAGGGCTCTTCGGAATCTATTAAAAATCTACCCGCTACGTTTTATACCAATCGCTATCCTCAGTCGTGTATTATACACGTGCCCTGGTCGAACGTGAAAATACGTAGTTTTACCATACGCGTGCAATGTAGCATACACGTTTATGACATCTACTGCGCGATCCAGTCGATATACGTAGATATACGAAAATACGTAGTTTTACCATACGGATGCAATGTAGCATACACGTTTATGACATCTACTGCGCGATCCAGTCGATATACCAACGTATTACTCTTTTGAGGGTTAGAAAGAAAAAATGATTTCATAAAGTGTCTTTTCCGTAACTACAGCCATAACCGTACGACTTTACTGGACATACTTGACGTGTACTAAACGACCATCAACCTCACAGTAAGGGGTGAAACGCCGTTACTCGCGACACCGGGGTTATAATTTCAATGAGTACGAGTATAAATACATTGTAAATAAGCGCGACATGGCAGTTCCGTTAGGATGCTGTTTTCTATCTGCATACTGTATACAGCTGTACTGTCAAGTAATTACCTATAGGAGTGCTCTGATCGTGACTTTTGTTAAGATTCATTCTTACCTGTGACAGGTTAGAATAAGTTTTCGCATGAAAATCCAAGATTGGGATGATCTTGTGTCACGGAAGCAGTCGTCGTATTGTGATTATTGTTTGACGTGACTTTAGAACTATTTGGGATACATCGACGTATCCGTATAACCAACTAATGTCTGCGCCTATGCGTTCATGGATGGTTAACGACAAAATGGCTGACAGTGGTTCTCAAAATTACAGCGACTCTTTTTTTCTCCAGCACCTTTTTCGCTGTCGCGTGCCGTTTTGCTCTGGTGCGTCCAACGATTTCCCACACATGACACCGGAATACGACGTTTGTATTACCTTCCCCGTGGAATTAGCTCGACATGCCGTTCCACTGAAAGGCCACGCGAACGGCACGTGGCTTCTTTTATATCTGTTTCGTATCGTTAAACAACGCATCCCGCCTGAGCTTTTCGTACCTTTGTGACTATTCTTGTGCACGGAGATGCCAAAGGCATTGAAAACAATCATTTCTTAAATATTCTTCTTCGAAATTATTTCTTTTAACCTTAAAACAGACATCGTGAGGTTTTACGAGTTATTCCGTGAATACAATACTTCCCGTGGTTCTAACACAGTACTTCACTTAGTGCCTGAAAAAAAAAAGTAGCCGTACATAGAGGGCGTGAGTTAACTGTAAAATTTGAGGTGGCTTACCTGACAATAACTGAACTACCCTCTTGCTAAGAGTACAAAAAAAAAATATCACCAGTATCCATAAATCCTACAGGACGATTCAGCTAATGGAGATTTTCTGTCGAACTCAATTCCTTTTTATGTTTCTTGTCGAGGACAAAGGAGAGGACGGTTGTATGAATTTCAGGGCTCGAAATCATTAGCAAAGTTATTGTCTATGGTGCTACTGACACTATTTTCCCTAATCTTTCAAGATAAGGTACCTCTGTTCTCCGGCACTCTGTTATCCGAAAAAATTGTCGAAATTCCTTTAAAAAAAAAAACCTTAAATTTTTCTTTTCATCCCTTTCGGTGAAAGGGTTGACTTCCCTTAAACCACCCATCGTACAGCCACGCGAATAAAGCTTGGATGAGCAAAGGAATGAATCCTCCGTATCTATAGCACCATAAATTAGCCGTACCGATGACGTGTCGGGGGGTGGTTAGCGGCAGGGGCGCCACATGGCACGAGCCGGGGCAGCACGCCCCTTAATAAGGGGTGCACCAGTCCCGTAGAACGGAGCCACCGAAAAGTAGTGTCATCTGTTGCATCGGTTACATTCTGACCGTCGAAGCATGGCGGCCATAAGAGTCAGTGGTTTTTACGCCGCAGTTAGCTACCCCTGCTACGAAGAGGCCACCTCGCTACACGAGGTCCAACTATAAACTACCCGGAGCGCGGGGTTAACTGCGTCCTAATTGCCCCAGGAGGGGTTGGCGGCGCTGTTCAAACCAGAGTCCCAGGTCAGGTACGTCACTACGGTTAGGTACCTATAAATCGATTAACCTTGTCACGCGTCACGCATTATACCTACATACACATATACAACGTACGAGAAGCCCTTGGTACCAACCCCGGAACGAAAAAAAAATTAAAAAAAAATTTTTTTTTTCTATATAATTCATATTTTTTATTCCCACTCGTCCTCGATGATCCTCCCTTTGGTCTTACCCCATGAACAAAAAAAATCATACAAGAGTAACAACTGCTCGCCATGTTTTGGACGGGGCGCGTGCCGTTTCTCTGGTATTATGCAACCTTCTTCTTCAGTCGTAATAATACTCGGGCGCGTAATAAACACAATAAGACGCGTTCGCGCATGGAGTCATTACTTGCTCACGGTGTATAACATATGGCAGCGCGACTCTAAATTATTCGTAGAGATAAAAAGACACAAGCCCAGGAAAAGAACTGTTCGCGATCGTGCCAAAAGGTATTCAAGACTCCCATATCATTAGACTAATGCTTGGTTTTCAATGTGATCGTACCACGGACAGTTGTCTTGTACCACGGGCATTGCGCCTTTTTTTTTTCCCCCCCATAATATTTTCTGCCAAGGCAATTCGACAACTGACGCCACGCCACGGCTTCGATATCTTCTCTGTATCCAGGGTGTCCAGGGACGCTGCTAGGACCAAAGGAGCCAACGTGCCTTATCTATTGTTCGGGTGCGGTCGACGACGCCTCACTCGACGTGAAGCCAGCCGACGCCACCCCTCCTTTTCGTGTCTGGCGCTGCTGCTGCTGGCTCCTACTGAGGTCCCCAGCACCATGAGACCTATCGCGTGTAATTATTATCGTGTCTGCGGTCCCGGCCAGCGTCTGGCTTCTTGTCTTTTATTCGAATGGATCTCGAGGACACGCCTGCCATTATTCCAATCGATATACAAATATCGATAATAATTTTTCATATCGACCGTGGGTAATTTTACTATGGGATTTCGGTGGTGCTTATGCGCATGGGGATTTTTTGATACAGACATTATTATCGTAATAGCTGGTATACAATTTTTTTGAATATTCTTACCCGATCCTTTCATCGTTATGCAATTGTCATTTTTTGAAAAGAAATTTTTAGCCTTTTTTTTCTTATTGTATACAATCCTACGACGAATCAGGGTCAGTAGACCTGTTACTTGGTCTAATCCTTTTTCTTGGAGAAATTTTTTTTTTTTTCTCTACAAAAGACTATAGTTAACAATCCTGACATTCCCTTCTCGCATTCCGATGATCGCGTGCCACTGAAATTGTACCTCGTGGGTGGATTCTGGAACGAGTCTTGTCAAATTGACGAATTAAAAAAAAATCTTTTCTATGTCGAGACGCGGTCGAAAACTGTTTCGATGGAAATGCCCCAGAGACGGGACTGTACCTCGAGGCGAAATGTCTACGACTGCCGTGTCTGTTGACCTCGAGGTAGTTAACCTCAGGACTATTATCGAAAGTGGCAAAATTGTAACGTGAAAAAAAAATTGTTAAAAAAATATTGCATAGTTTTGAAATTGCCGCGTTAACTGCTTATTTGAATTTCTCAAGTCATTCTTGTTGCGTATTAGTCTGTGTTTATGATATTTTAAACAGACGTATGCGTAATCAAGCTGCGCAATTGACTGACAAGTACTTCGTGTATCACTATAGCGATAAGAGTTACACGTTCGCCCGATAGATGTCAGGAGCGTATTACTGGCTTCTCGCAAGTTGCACCAGTGTCCGCGGGTTGGTATATAAAGAGACTGTTGTTTATATGGTTACGGGGTGGGGCGCGATGTGTTCATTGACTGCGAGGAATCTCAATGTTAAAGGCCGTTGGAACGCAGAATCGAGTGGCAGTGTCCACTGGTCTGAACTTTATTTCGTACCAAATTGAGGCCACCGAAATTCTAATTGGTGGGGATTTGTGTGCATCGATGACACGACGTTGATCCTACCTTTTCGTAATTGATCTCATTCGATCATTGTAAAAAGAGAAGAGTAGGTTTTTGTAAAATTCCAAAATAATTTAATCAATGACCTTATGACCGAGAATTATGAAATACTTGCATATACTTGGAGCTTAGGGCTAGTTTCCACCGAAACGATTCTCCTATTAAATTCCCTTTAGGAGATACGTAGCCATTGTGGACGAACTATAGAATAATTTTACGTGAATTACATCCTAGAGGGATACGCCTGTATGTGGATACTGATTATGTTATTTTACTATACAACAATGATACATTTTATGTAATTTCTGATTGTTGGATAACAAAGAGATAGAAAATGTGGGTCAAGCGAGGGATCGTTTATCGATAATCGATTTCCCTTTGGGCTATTGGTCGAAAATGAAAGTCTCGATTTTCCGGGCTTTTTTTTCTGTATTTTAATTTTTTTTTACCATAATTATTTTTTAAGTCACACCGAAAATCATTTTCTCAAATTTCTTTTTTTTTATCCGCCTGACGTATTAAAAAAAATCTTCTCTCCTACCGTATCCGTTACACACGTGCACGCGTCTCATAGATGATACGTGGATTTTTCCGGAACTACGTATTTCCCATTAATTGAGACGTCTAGCCTCACTCTCGGAAGCTGACAGAAAGTCAAACAGCCTCAGGCAGGAATCAGCTCGGATGCCCGGCAATTAAAATCCAATTTCGTTACGGTTCTTCAAATTCGTAGTTAGCCCGAGGGGTAGGAAGTGCCGATTACAGCGAGGCCCTAATTAATCGTATGATAGATATACTCATCGCAGACCCAGAACGTAAGAGCCATATGTTCCATACTCCATAGAACCCGAAACAATCACCGACTTCCTTTTTTGTCTCTTGCAACATGCATTTCTGTGTTCAGGATATTACAGGTAAGGACCCCATGGTAAAAAAAAATTTTTTTACCCCCATAATTTTTTGGACTTTTTTTTTTTCTCTGTCACCAGGTCACTCATTGTCGGCGTCCTGTCGCGAGGAAACACGAAGCAGGCGCCAGACTTTCGACCATCGCTGAAGTTATTGTGGTACCGATGGATCGTGCCAGCGAAATTCTGAAGGCGTGTTTCCAAGTATCGACAGAAAACGGTAGTTTTCGAACAACTTTACGAAGATCGTCCCTGCGACAAGGACCAAACAGGACAAAGTGATCCCAAGGGATGAAAAATCTGTTCGTGACGTCACGACGACGTGGCAATGATTTTTGATAAGATAAAAAAAATTTTTTTTAATTTATAAAATTAATCGGAAAATACTTTCTACCGTATAAGTATAACCTTGTATGGTTATGTGAGTCAGTAGGTTAGGTTAGGTGTGAATTGGTGGGTCTGCGATTAATTAATCAACGAATTAATTATTTTTCCAATTCTTTAGCCATGCTTCGTGTAACTCGTGCGAGCTTAGAGACATAGGGAGACGCCAAGTCATCGTAAGGGTGCTGTCTTTAAGGGCGGCGTCTTTGCCGCTAACCTAATAACCAATAATATAATCGTAACAAAAGATAATCGGGGACCGCGACGAATCTTCGTTTATTTGAGGTACTACCCCGTGCCTGACTAGCTGGTAGGTGGGTAGGCGGTAGGTCGCAAGGGATGACCTCAGGAGAAACCGGTGCTACGAGCAGGAACAAAATCGTTCAAATTGATGATCCATATTTTCTAACCCAACCTGAACCTGGTCCGAGTTAACCCAATTTCAAAATCCTCATTCGCAGTCCCAGTACCTACGTACCTAAGTGTCCTGATATTTTTGGAATTTTCGAGTATGGCCCCCAAGCTGAAACCCTTTGCTCTCTTAAGGACACGAGTTCCAGGAAGGGCATTTTTCGAAAACGAAGCCTTTCGATCAAGCCGCCCTAGGCCCTCACGCGATCCGCCATTAGTTTTGTCGCTGCGACCCCATTCTGCCTAAAGACCACTTGGCTCGTAGTCAGTTAGACCCCATTATAATAATCCAGGGGTAGTTCCCAAAAGTGGCACTGCAATATGAAAAGAATTTGTTAATTTTTTTTAATTTTGCTATTTTTTTTTTTCCTTCTAGCACACCAACTGCCCAGCATGGCCTCTCTACTTGGGTATATGTGTCAAAACGAGCATTGAAAAATTTTTGGGGATTTGGATTGAGAAAAAAAAAATTTTTGAACCATGAGAATTTCGTTGGATGGTCTCGACGCCAGGCGCCGTGGGAGTTCGTGAGACGAATTTCGCCGGCATCTACTGAAGTATTACGTCCATCTTTGTAATGAGTTTCTGCTTTGTGTTCTTGTTAGTGAATGAAAGGCGCTCACGATGACCTAAGTTAATGAATGGGTTAACGAGTCGGCGCTTGGGATGACTACGGTAGCCATTGACCTGAAATTTCGATACGGAGTCAGGTGGCTGGATGATGATCATCGAAAGGGGTAGTTTTTCACACCATAAGGGTAGCGATCAATAGGCGTCTATATATATATATAGTATACGATTTTGACTCATTGTTATATATATATATATATTACATAATTTATGCCATTATATATTTTTTTCTATTGTTTCTCATTTATTATCTTTATCTCGTTATCTTTTCTCTATCGCCACTACGAAGCTTGCTAAATCATCCGCCAGGTACCATTAGTGCTTCCATTCCGAGTCCACTGACTTCGTTCCGTATTCAGAACGAAGTGACATTTAATAAGTGAGGAGCAATGATAAATGATGGCGGGAAACTTTATGGGATTCAAATAAGTATAGAGTGGTAAGTGTGCACTTTGACCAAATGTATAATAATAAAAATATAATTTTTACCTAGTCACTCGTTACCGTTGTAATTAGTGACAGGGGACCTCTACCCATAGTGAGAAAAATTAAAAATAAAAAAATAGTTTGAAAAGCCATAACGGATAACTTCAAAATATGAGTCGCCATGGCGTCGACAGGGTTTAGGGAATCACGTGGCAGCCAAAGGAGAAAGGCTAATTTCTATTTTGCAAAGAGTGATGGGTGTGGCGAACCATTCCTCACGTAAATTATGCCTGAAATCGATTTGCCCGATGCTTGACCATTTGGGTCACGCCCAAGAAATCCCAAGTGACCATTCTTTTAAAAAATGTCCCACGACTTTCCCCCTCCTTACCCTTTGCCACCCTCTGACCACTGTATCGGATACTATGAATTTCGAGTTTTTCTCCAAAATTTGTAACCTTGTGTCAAACCCTTGAACGCTCTCTGACGCCCGGGACAATGCAACCCATTTAAGCCTGGCTCATTGTTCGCCAATTGAGACATTCGGCACATTTGAATCCTGCGGTTTTTGCCGCCAGGCGTTTCGAATCGGAACGCGGGAAAATTATGGGATTCAAATTCACTGTAACCGATTGACTCGTTTCTCCTGCTTCTATATACCAATTTTACGATACCGGGCGCCGTTTTTAACTTCTTGTTCGTTTGTCTCACTTGGAATAGATGTCTTGGCTGTCTTTACTCTCGACTCAACCAGACGTCGAAGTCTTTGCGTCTCTTACCGTTCAACTCGCCACGCCTTCTTGCTAACCAGCGTAAAATACATCGTCATGCTTCGTCCGAGCGTGTAATGGACGTATAGGACAATCCAAGAAGAAAAGAAAAGAGAAAAAGATTGGTGAGTTGCGCGGAATGATTTCTTGATTAACAAAAAGTAGCTAATGAAAAATCCAAAAATTGTCTTCCCCACGAAAAAATATCGTAAAGATAATTTTTGAAAAAAATTTAATAAAAAATAATATTTTTGGCGCGAAAAAAATAAAAATTTATCATTTTCTTTTGTATCTGCTTCATCTTCACGGCTACTTGGTAGCTTTTGAAGTTTGCCGCTCTGTTGGCAAACATTTTCATTGTCTAATAACTGTCAAAGCTGACACGCTTCTTAGCAC
>JARQSV010000045.1:67354-90263 GCA_030142285.1 Calameuta idolon | reverse complement strand
GCTTTTGAAGTTTGCCGCTCTGTTGGCAAACATTTTCATTGTCTAATAACTGTCAAAGCTGACACGCTTCTTAGCACGTGGCCTAATCAGTGAAACGGGATGGAAGAGGAAGAGGAAGAAAAAAATGTGAAGAGGATTTTAAATATGGCGATAGAATCTTGGACCGCACCGACGTAGATCGTTATCCGTGGTACCGATTTTTGGAACCGTCTGAAAGTCTTGAAGAAAATTCTCCTCACGTTTTTCCATATACCGTGGAGTGTTTTTCTCTCTTTCTTTTTCTTTATTGGAGCATTCGTCAGCTTCGTTACCGGTCCACGTATAATGAGGTAATATAAAATCGGTTGTCGATTTTTACGTGGATTCGTATAAGGGGGCGCGTGCAATCCTTCTAACGGAACGCGAGCCTTCACGTAATGAGGCTATATAGAATCCAGATCGGGTTTCGAAAGGATCATTTTTATGACTCAATCCTCCGAGGGTTGCTCCTTTGACAGTTCTTAAAATCGCATACAGCTAACTCAGAGCGCCTCTCCTTGCTGGTTGACGTTCCGTGAAAAGGAATCGTAAAGCTTTCTTTGTCTTTCGGATGAAAATACCAGGACCATTTTTGGTATAGAATATATACTTTTTTTTTGGACACGTCGCAGGATAAATCAAATTCTTCTTGGAAATGCATAATGATAACTCGGACAAGTAAAAAGGGTATGATTAAGAATATTTTGAAAAATTGATATTTTTTAAAAATTGTTAAATTCATCTTTTTTTTTTTTTTTTGGAATGGGATAAAAATCACGTGTGGGGTGAGAAACTAACGTCTTGCGAATGGACCACCTATCTTGTGTATTAGTAGATTTTATCTGAACCCTGGCGCCATTCATCATCGCGCCGGCTTTGACTTTAATGGGGTGACAGAGTTGGGCCTTGGATGGGACTACTTTGTGGTGTTGGTGCGTCAGGGAGGGGGAAGATAGAAGGTGGCAATTTGCAGGGAATCGCAGAGCACGTGACCGCCCTCGTTTCATTTTGCGTGTCAAAATCACCGTCTTTCCGAATTGCCAAAAGAATTGGGGCCTTAGTCCACTGGGTGGGCTTGTTAGGCAAAATGACCGGTCTATCGGTAAGGCGTCGATCTCAAAGGCGTAAGTCGTAAGTCGTAAGCGAGGGTCAGTCAGCATAATTTGTGGTCACGATCGCACCTAAAGGAAGAGAAAGATCATTAAAAATCGTTCAAGTAAATCTTTTAATGATTGGCAACGGGATTGGTGCCATTTCCGGTAAGGCCCAACTATAATTTTGAAAAATTTTTCGGATGAACAAAATCATATTGAAAAATGTAACGTGGAGTGGTATAAGAAAAATGGGCATGAAAAAAAAAATAATGTGAATTTTTTTTTAGAAATCTCAAGATCCTTTTGGGCCTTATCCATACCGATCTAAGCGCCACCTAAGAACCTGGAACCTGCTGGAATTTTTGTATGGGTCTCAATGATGTTTATGGGGCCTATAAACTCTAGGGTGAATTTTGGAATAATTTAAAAGAGGTCGGTAACCTCGATTTTATTTATTTTTTTTTATCTTTTCTTTCTTCTTTTCGTCTTACACCCCCGCGAGTGGGACTGGCCAAGCAGACACCTGTTCTTGTCTTGTACTGTGATCTTTCTTACTGTCTTCCCGTGAAAAAGTCTACCACCTGCTCAGATAGTATTGTCATTAACATATCTAACCCCTTAATAATAATCGTGGCGAACGTTGTGGTAGCACCTTGTGCACATAATTACAGCAGCATTGTTTTCAACCGGCGACCGCTTTGGGCCTCTTTCTATATTCGTTCGATCGCGATTGATCTCAGCACACGGTTTACGACTTGCTTCTTTTTGCTGATCTGTATCAATACCCTTTGGATCCGCCATCTTTCTAATCTCGGACTGGATTTTTTTTATTCAATGCGTTGGTATATATATTATTAGCTCATTTTTAATCGATTCTAATTAATTATTAGACATCCAAACGAAGAGGTATTTTCACGAAAATAAACTAGAAGAATAAGTTTTCATTTTCGAAAAATTTCGAAATCCCTAACAAGATCCTATTGTTCGTGTCTGGCTGTCCGCCCTAAAATTCAAGCTGACAGATTTGTCCGTTAGAAAGGTAAAATCACGAAAACTCGTGAAAAGGGTTAAAAACTAAATTCCCCAAAAAAAACTTACCCCATTATGCACGTATTGCTCGAAACACGATTGTTTCGAAAAGTAAAATAGAAAAAGGTGTCTCCCAAAAAGGCAAACTAGTATTTGCCAACAAGAAAGAATCCGCGTCGAAATACCACAGATCGTTCCATGAAAACATTATTCCGTTCTCGCTATAGCATTGCGAATGCTGTTCACATTCTCGCGGCGTTCTCATCGCGAGCGACGGGTCGATTCTCCGATCGATCGTCAAGCGGGATTTAGCGAGCGTTAATTGACCATTGAGCGGGCGCGATTAAGGACTCCCGCGAGGTGAGGCGCCTTTTAAGGCGCACCCTCATGCCCTCACGCGTCTCTGACATCTCACTCGATTGCGCGCGAACGATCCTCACGAACAAACCTAACCAAGCGAACTCCGACCGTCGCCGTAGCGTACGTCGTTTACAACGAACCGTCGCAATAAGTCAGTGGCGTTGTCGTCGTCGTCGTCGCCAGTCGTCGTCGCGGACGGAATGTTGTCCGCTATCCTGTAGCTCGATGTTCGACAACCGTTCGACTCGAATACCGTGGCGACATTTTGTTCTCAATTTTTCTTTCGTCTCGTTGCTCGTTCATCATCCTTTCTTCGAACTGGATCGTGGCGTCCGGGACTCCGTACTAGTGATATACCACACGCTACGCCAGCAAGTTTTGGAAATGGTGTTACCCGTTGCGACGAAGCCGAAAGAAGAAGGTTATGTCAGGTTGCACCATTTACAAAACGTGCTGACTTAACGTACGCTGTACGCTTATTCGAAGTTCGAGTTCTAGCTTGAAAACAGTGCTTAAGGAATCGTAGGTTATGTAGCACGACATGGTTCTCTAAGGAATATTCAGAAAGTTTGACAAGCCTGATATTACTGAAGCTAGAGAAAGAGTGTCGCCTTTCAATTCTACACTGTTTGATAACCCTGTCAACGATCACAGAGACTGTTCTCTTGCTGGTTGGGACTGTACTGTGAATATTACTTAATATAAATCTCTTTTATTTGCTCAAACAATTTTCTCAAAATGGCTGACCTCTCCCAGGTAGCACTGTCAACATATCAGCTGGATGTTAACAAGACCCAAGCATACACAGGTAATGATAATTGAATTCTAAATTGCCGTACTAAAGTTCAGGGATATATTCGTCTGTATCAAAGTACTTATCTTCTTTTACTTTTCGACTTCCATCCATTGAGATGTGTCAGTATATCAAAATATTAAAAATATTTCTTCGCAGTGTCCCTTACTGTACCATAACCTGCGCAGTATACAAAAGCATTAGGAATATCGAGAAGGCAGTGGAGTGTGCTGTTCGTTTGAAAGATTTCGAGCTAAATGTATACTCACAGTGAAAAGAGAGCCTGGGCTAATTGAATATCGAAAATGGACGTCCAGTAAAATGACAGGAATTTTCGACACCTGGTGTCAACCTTTTCTCTCGACCATCTCAACAGTGCCGACGCATCGACTCCCAGTTGGCCTTCCAGAATGTTTCTCTTCTGTCGAAGGAGAAAGGACGAAGGAACGAAACTGAAAAGACACTGAATTAAAGTAACAGAGGGTAAGATTCATTCGGTTCCATTTTGTCTCGACCATGGGGTGAGTTTAGCAACGCGCCATGGTGCCATATGGCGATTTTATGGGGACTCGTGCCATCGTGATCCCATCAAACGGAAGTCATATTTTTGTTCGACGCACCAATTTACTTTTTCCTTTCAATTGTTTTTCGAGAATTGAAAACACGCCATGGCTCGGTTTAATATATTTCTTATTGCTCTACGCTACGAGCTATCGATGCTCTTGAAAATATTTTAACGCACTCGTCTATGGACTTTACTCGTCTTTCTCTTTGTCAATTAATGACTTGACTGAACCTGGCACGCTTACGCGCACGCGTATGTACTCACTGGAAAATCGCTGGTCACGCATGGCGAATACACAGAATGCGATACTCATTCTCTACCTTAATGCCGGCCCGTGTGGCACGCATGGCAGAGTCGTGTCTCATGTGAAGCTATGCTGATTGTATCACGTTACTGGTATAGTCAATTCTGGCTTTATTTTAGAAAATTAAACTGATACTTTTTTTTTTAATCGTTGACTGTAGCAAAAATTACTATTTTTTTTTACTCCTTTGTTTACCTGCATCAGGAAACACTTGTACAATTGGATTATTTGACAATTATGATTACATTTTAATTAATTTCTGTTTATTAAAATTTTTCGAAAAATACAAAGAGTTCTTCGGGACGCTTTAATCTCAGGATGGTTATGTATAGGCGACTTATTTTTTTCTCGTTTCTTTGGCCACGCAAACTGCTATTTTGGCTATTTACAATTTTTCTTTGGCTAACACGATATCCCTTATGGTATAAATTGAGTCTTGTGGTGATTGTTTATGTTGAGAGGAAACTAATTGTTAATTAAAATATACTAGGTGAAAATCTAAAGCGCATAGTTTTCATAGGAAATAGATATATAAGAAACGCACTGGACGCAATTGAATTTATACAAATCTCTGACTAGATACAAACATAAAAAAAAATGATAAGACAAACTAAAAATCGCTATACACTAAATACATAGTGATCACGTGGTCATTAAAAATGGACGGACACATTAAGGGACCTGATACAATAAAAACGTATTTATATAATAATTAAAAATACGAGTGTCCACCTAAGGCACGGAATTCACGCATGATCTAATACATAATTATGAATTAATTAGGAATTCGCACAATTTAAATATTAATTATCATTATCATCGGTTATTGTCATTGTCACAATGGCAACCTGATAAGGCAATAATTATTCTTTGGATCATTAGCTGTCCATGTTTTAATAAAAACTAATATAAACACTCAAAACTCACCCGTCTTTGGTATCCGCCGTATGATCCTCAACGATTCAATAACTTATTTAATTCCTTATCAATAATCTATCTATCTATTTAAACTTAACCTCCAAAAAAATTAACTTTACCCACGACGTCTTAACTAATTAACTAATTAATTTACTTATCTCTTCCCGTCGTGTCTTTCCAGAAGATCACAAAGCGCAGCAATGTAAGTCTGCGCCATCTGCAGCGTCTCGAATTTACTGAGCTTGTGATCGGCGCCTAAACTGGGGACAACTTCACGCAGCTTATCGAAAGCGTCGTTCAAGCCGTTCATGCGACGTCTTTCGCGTGCATTAGCAGCGAGACGGCGACGCTTCAAGACGCTGGGAGACGGCGGTACGTCCCTGGATCTTCGACGACCTCTTCTTGGACTGGAAGTTGGTGAAGACTGAATTTTCTATGGAAAAAAAAAAGTGAGTTCGCTCGAGTATAAATTTTGAAATTTTTTCACCATACAAAATTTCACATAAAATTTTTATCTTTACATGAGCCGCCGTCGCTGGATCCCACGGCGCCTGTGATTCCGGATTCGACTGAACTTTGTTCTCCAGTGGATGATATCTTGGTTCCTGAGGTGGCGTCTCGTAGCAGTACATGGGATTTTGATACTCCATAGAATTCTCTTCGTACAGGGTAGATCTCGGCGATGTCGTATGATCGATAGAATGTTGTGGATCGTACCTAAGATTAATCAATTAATCAATACACTCGTCAATCATCGATCACAACAATTTTTAATATCAAATGATCAGTGTATTTTGATATTATGTCAAACTAACCTCTGAGGTGTCAATGGTGTCAAAACTCCATAAGGACCTCTTTCGTATCCTTCAGGAGTCCTAGTATACTCCATGGACTCTCTGCCAAAATCCAAACTTTCGAATTCTCTTCTAGGGGTAACGCAACCCTCCATCTGAAATCCATCCCTGTACGAGTTCCTCATGGTCTCGTAATTGGGCGAATTGTAAGGCGACGGATAAAGTGGATCATAATTTCTACTAGGCGTTGGAAATGCTTGATCCATCATTTCCGATGATGTTTGATAGCTGTTGTGATGATTCGACAGCAGCGCCATCTCGGCTCATAAGTCGAAGAGTAAGGTCACGGTAGTTCACATGAAAATCATCGTCACAAATTTATACCTTTTATGCATAATTTTCACCCACTTTGTTCACGTGTTCTTTTTCTTTTTAATCAGGCTTTTCTCGCGGCTGTGTCTCAATGCTAGCTACCCAATGAGGAATGCACCACGTATTCTCGAGGAATGAGAAGAGAACGTTCTCTTCGTCCTCGCCGAGTAAAGGTTCGCGTTCGAATGTGGCGCGTGCCGGGGCGTTCTTCGGCACATCAACATATGGTGCCGCCTCGTTTCGTGCTCATCCCTAGATAATACGCACCTGGTGCCACGCGTTCCTACCTTTACCTACAGTACCTACAACCTACTACCTTCGCTCCCCACTACCGTCACTGCCACTTGGTTCTTGACTGTATTCACTTTATTTATGGTACATGCCTTCACATATAGTATGTACGTATCTGTATATAGTGGAACTTTAAAGGGACCCTCGTCAATGTGGAAGGGTAAGATACCTGCTCCAAGTGGTTCACCAGCTGATGTACCTGAAAAGGGTCTTATTTCGATGTAGAATAATTGTGAAAATTTTAATTTTTGAAAATTAGTCACGGAAAATATTATTCAAAAAGTGACGGTGATGCTGTGGATATTTAGCATTTATCTACATGACAGGCTGTAGAATCAATGAAGGTTTCCTTTTTGGAAATCTAGGTTGATCCTGCTATATATAGATTTTGGGATCCGTGAAGAGGCGAAATTCGTGAAGAAAATTACACGTAATCATCGACACTGGTCTTGTGGTCTATGCCGTAAATTAATTTTCAATTTCCGATTTCCCGGACTTATTTTCCTTCGGGGTCTCTGGTTACTAGGTTAGGTGCCTTTTTCCTGGGGATGAACGACAGATGCCATTACAATGGTGGCCACAATGGGCCAACGATCCTGACATAACGAGCTTAAGAACAATAAGGAGGATTCGAGATAAAAAAATTGAGGAAACAAGGGAGCCAACGGCACGCGACCTCGAGTCCAGGATATTTCTTCTTCATCTTCCTCGTGGTTCTCACCTTTTTTTTTACCTTTATTTTCAGATTTTCTTCTGGTACCTTCTCCATTTCCGGCTGGTCTTTTCCTAAGAGACAATGGTGACGTTCCTATCTCTTACCTAGGATCTAAATTTTCAATGGACTAATGACCATCCATTAAGAATCTCCAGAAATGACCTCATCGAGTAACACAAAATTTGTAATATATAAAAAATATAAGGTAAATTATCAAATTGACTATAAATCATTTAATCATTTTTATACTGTCTATATTTTCTCCTACCAATGACTTTCTGACTTTCAGCCAGACCAGAACTTGGTGCACTTTATCCGTATACCAGTATGGCAAAGGCGAGGGCTTTGATAGCATCACAGCGGCGTCCCTTTAAATTCAAAAGATGTCAAAGATAACTTGAAAGGAGAGAGAAGAAGCTCAAAGAAAAGGAGAAAAGAAAAGAGGGCAAGATCAACCGTCGCGTGCCAAGATAGGGTGTGCATCCCCTCTCTGCACTTCCGCCTTTGCAATTAGTGCTATCTTACGGTGTATAAACTACCAAATACACCGAGACTATATTAGAAATTCTACCTCTTGGTCTATGTGTATACAGAAAAATTCACATACCTGCTTCCTTCACAGTACGTGAAGGTAGCAAGGTGTTACTTGGAAGAGTCCATAGGGTAGATTCCTATGTTGATATGAACGTCCTATAGATGATGATGATGATGATGATAATGATGATGATGATGATGATGGGATGCCAAGAGAAAATCTAAGGTCGTGTAATTTCATTAGGGAGGTAATACCGAGTATCTAAGGACTAATGATTTTTCCATAAAAATCATTCATAAGCATATATTATGCCACGACGAGTACCGAGGCGTTTAAAAGAAAATCATACTGAATTTCATCATTCGGTTCTCTCGTTGGCCAACCCGTTTTATCGTTACTCATTTCTATCCAATTAGCGGATTCTGAGCAGGGGGTGGAGTGCGTACCTCATGAAGAGAGAATGATAGATCGTTCTCTCCAGGTTGGACAATCTGCTACGATACAGGCAGCTTCAAAACGACCGCCATACCATATGGCGTGTGGGCACGTGGCCAAGGGATAGTTGAAAAAATATATATACATATATAATTTTGCTGTGCAGTATTAATTTATATTATCTACTTGTGTACTGATTTTTCTCTTTCTTTTTGCTTACACAGATCTTCTAGTCTCTCAGGGACTTTAATACTGCAAAATAGGACATGGACGTCTTCATGACCTGAAAGATTGAGAAAACCCGTTGGTTTGGTTGGTACGACTGGCAAGTGGTTGGTACCCGGTTGGTGTCCATTGCCTTTGCATCCTTACCGCGCAAAAATTATCCAAGGACATGACGAAGAATTTTCCTGCCGTCAACTTGCAAGGAACTTGACTCCTCATCATCAGGAACTTCAATAAATTTTTGGATCTTTGCGACGTGCGATACCATGATGCGAAATACCTGTTGGTCATTTTATTTTATAATTCGTCTAGCGTTGACAGATTTATGACTCACGCGAACTCGCAAATTTCTGTACTGTGGTCCATCATCTCCTGGGCTGGCCAACTCATGAAGAAAAGATGAACGGCTAGGGTGACTGACAATCCTATGTATTTTACTAGATTTGGTATCGAATCGACGTTGGCTAATATCTGAAGAAAATTATACGCTTGGTATTTGGTAATTTTTCTTTTCTTTAATTACAATTATGCAATTACTTACTACAAAGCCAGAAGTACTCATTACTATCATGTTCATCGTAAGATTGATGAACGATGGAATAGAAAATACTGACTCCATTGAATTAGCGAAACTTAATAAAAAATATCAAAATTACGATTTTATTATTATTTAGGATGGATATGTTAAAGGTGTTTGTCTGAGGATACATTTGATTACCATATAGCTTCCTTGTGTTTTTTTACGCAGTTCACAATTTTTTTATACGTTTCTAGGTCGTCTTGCCCAGATGGACTTTCTGATAGTTCCTCGTCGATTTTCTCGAGGTTATATCTTTGAGAAAAAAAAATGTATAGGTTTTAATATTTTTGAAAAATCGTCAGAATACGTATGCTCACCCAAGTACTGCAAATTTGGCGCATATGTGATGAACGAGCATGACAAAAAATGCATCGACGGCAGCAGTGATGCCGGAAGCGGTAAAAGTACATATCGACTGATGAATTACGATGAACCAATAATATTTCTCTTCGTCTAAGGGATATTTTGTATGCCCTGGAAATGGTCGTCCCTCTGTGTGACTAAGGAAGGGTCCAACAATGTATAGTGAAAAAGAAGCGTGACACCAGACTGAAAAGATAAGTGAAGAAAGAAAAAACGGAATAAAAAAATGTGCTCTGTCGTCGGTAAAACAGATTTTTTACGTTCGCTCTGTAGGTACGTTAAAACATACTAGATCCCTGTTTTATCGTTTGTTACGGCATACCTGTGCCTCGTCAGGCAGAAAATACAGATGCGTTCTTACCTGCATAACCGATTGAAAATTTCCTGGCACGATCAGCATATCTTTTATAAATTTTTGCCTCGAAATCGTCTTGCGGAGTTTCGTAATCCGTTTTAATTTGTTCAAGAAGATCTTTCATCTACACAGATCGAGAAACAATGAGGACGACAGCGATTAATATTAGCAGCTAATAAAATTAGCACTGTTATATATGTATGGACAAACCTTGTTATGCCTCACAACAGAATTAGTCAGTTTCGTAATGTTAATTAATAATGTTACAAACGTCGTCATAATTTCCGTAAATAGCCGCAAGTCACCCCACGTGTATATGAGATATGGTGCCTTGAGAAAACACAAAATACTGAAAATATTATATTTTGATAATTACAAAAAAAAAAAAGAGAAACATTTCGGAATTCCGTACCAATAAAATTATCGACCAAGACACGTTGGCAGTGCACAGGCAGAGAAGAAACGCATGAAAAGGATTTCGAAATGGTGATTGATAAGGCCAGGCGCCAAGTATTACCAGTAAAAGTTTGTTAACAATGAAATTTCGAGTCTCAAAAATACCCATGGCTCTCGTAAAGTTTCAAGCCGGTGGACTGAGCCCTTAACACGAAAAACAGCGGATGCACTTTGAGTCGTTACGAATTCTCTTGGTTGCGTGTTCGCCATAGCCCGTTATTAGAGCAGCGTCGCGCAATTGCGGATAATTGCACTAAGAATCGTTCGATATCAGAATATTTGAGTTCGTCCCAATAATTAATGACAGTCAGTCGGAATAGCCGACCCGATAGCCATTGTCATATTAAGTTTCCTCCCCACCCCTTGGAACAAGAATTACGTCACGATGTCTGCTACTAGTTGGAATTGAACAATCAGTAAAACGTACAATGGACTACCGGTTAGTTTTATTGAAATTCACATTGACAAGTACTACAGTGATAACCTGCGCAGAAAATTCTTCCAATCAAATCTTGATGCTGTCATTCTTCGGAGCGTACATCATTTTCCATCGATTTCTTGGCTTTACTTGATATTCCTTGTTCTCCTGGTACACAGACAAACCAGCTGAATCTTCTGCGACGTCCTGAACCTTCGTCTGGGTAAATAGATACGTACATGTTTCAATAATATATTTCACCCACTGGCACGATCCTACTGGACAGTCTAGTTTTATAAAAGAATTCTATAACTCTTATCAAGAACGAATACCTCATCTTGAATTTCACCTCCTGGTAAATTCTTTCTCGCCAGTTTCCAATCAGCGATTTTCGATTCTACGCTCGCGTCACGATGCTCGTAAGACTTGACACGTCCAACTTTACAGCCAGCTGTGTTGGTGCGAGCGTAACCTGCGCCAGGATACCTCAGTCTCTGCAGTGGCGCCCTGACGTTCTTCGCACGAACTAAAACCAAGGTACAAGCTTACACTTACCTCATATTAAAATTTAAACGAAAAATTACCTAAATCTTTTCAGACCCTCCAAACAAAAAACTCACCGTGAATATTGCAGAAGACAAAAATGACCGCCGTCAGCGTTAACCAAAAACACCACGAAGCTCTCATCTTGCACCAAAAGAATAAAACTGACCATCCGATCGACACGACGGATCCTTTTATTCGACCGATCGGATACTCTATTGATACTTCCTATATCAAATATTATTAATTCACTAATCAACCACCGCGCGAGTAATCCTCAAAGAATTTGCTTCAAAACAAACTCAAGGTACCTCGAGCCAGGATTTCTCATCGAATCAAAGCCATAGATAATCGAAGGTTAAAATTAAAAATATAAATCAACCATAGTCATCCGATAAAAAATTTGATGATTAATGATCGACAAGTCCACATGTAAATCATAGACTTTATTTTTAGAATATTTCGAATATCATAAAACAACGTAAACATTCACAACAAATGGGATTAGGGCGTTATTTTCTCTTTTAATATTAATAATATTAATAATAATAATAATAATAATGATGATGATAATAATCGCGTCAATAATAATAATATCATTAATATTATCGTAATTATTATTTATACGTACGTATACATGCATATATACGTATATGCGGATATGTTGTTGCGCATATAAATGTATATATGCATATCTACCTATTATGCTCGTCGTGACGTATTTATATTATGTATAAGTAAGACTTTTGTTTATTTAATTTTTAAGGTAATAACGTATCGTTTACGGGTACAAGACGTAATTGCGTAATTAGTGTACATCCTTCGTCGATGAGAATTCATAATAATTATTGATAATGAGATTATCGATGAGATAATAATAATTAGCGATTATCAATGGCTAATCGAAGAGGATAGGAAAAACTGATAAGGGACAACGATAACGTAACAACGAACAATGAGAATTGTCAGTGGTTATCTATATGTATATGCATGTATTTTTATAGTTCAGTGTGAGTGTCCCTTAATTTTGTTTTTTCGTCGTTATTATTATGTTTTTTTTTTCATACTTTTCCTTCAATTTCTATTCGCAAGAGAAAGAGAATAACGTGATAATAGCTGAGAAAAAATGGCGCTAGTGGACAAAGGCGTTTCGCGAAGTGTAAAATTTTCATTTCGAATTTTTTTTTTTTCGTTCTTTTTTTTTTGTAAATATATGTATATATGCATATATTACGTCATTCACTCGTTAATCGCATTATTCATTGCCGTTAACGAACAATTCGAAAATTTGCACATCGTCGAATGAAGTTTGAATAAAATTGGAATTTTATACGAAATAGTCGAAGACTTACAGTGTAGGTTTACAATAGCTGCTTTTTTTTTTTAGGGTTATTTAGTAAAACGTATGTATGTACAGTGGATTGAGTTTTGTTTTGAAAATTGTTAAATTTTTTCACTTCCTTTTTTTTTTTCGTTTCGTCACTCTTTACTTCTGTCGTATCTGCTGTCTCGCCGCGTTATCGATCCGCATAACGTAGATCGCGATTCGGTTGGTAACAATGGAGAAAATGATAGACTCGATGAAAAGGACGTTTGACTGAAATTATTTCGATGGGTTTTTTTTTTTAAATCGTTATTACGTTACAAGGGGTGTATGTACAGGGTGTTCCAGGAGGACGGCCTTTTTCGTTTACTTTCAGTGGTCATGAACATCACGTGTCTATTGTTGTAAAAGAACCGTGCCACACACACGATCACCCTGTATATTACGTACGCGTATGACTGTGCTCATATGGAGACGTGATACGCACATGGATAGAAAGACTTGATAAGGATCTTTTTTTTTGCTTAATTAATAATTATATGTATTTTTACTTAAATTTTGACGAGTTACTGGAAAATTGTATTTGCGCCGTGAGGAAGGATTTTGCATTTTGAAAATGTTTTTTATCGATTTTTTTAATGAAATTTTCAAGGGGTGCCTTTCTTCTAAGATAACCTCGTTATGGGCATGGGGCGCTTGGACAATTTTCACAGATCGTCGTCCTCGCAGACAATTTAATACGCACGCACGCGATATTGCACTTGGTGTTTTTTTTTTTGACAATTGACGACCAATTGCCAGTTGGTCGTCCGAGACGATTTTTTTTTATTTCTCGAATCGATCGTGTCGGAATTATTGATATGGTCGATAAACGCGAAGTGTGTGGAGAATTTTGAAAATTTTTTGTTTTCCAAATTTTTGCTTTCAGGAATGAAAATTCTCTCGGACGACAACGCATTACCGATAACATACACGAGAGACACAATCGCAGCCCGAGTGAAGAAAAAAAGGAAAAATGAGAATTTACAACGATCGGAGATAACGAGGAAAAATTTTGAAAATTAATACCGATCGATAGGAACGAATTGGTACGCGCTAGTGATAAGAAAGTATATGAGGTGAGAATAAAAATTTTTTTTTTAATCGCCATGGAAAATAGAGACCGTCACTGGAGGCAGCGTATTATGTTTTTCGAATTCCCATACGATACAACCGTAGGCTTTTCTTTGAAAAAAAAAAAAAAAGAAAAAGATGTAAAATCACATTTTCCAATCTATAACGAGATACAAGCAGCCATTTTCAATTATTGCTAGAGTTCCGCGGTCCAGTCTCTTCTTTCCTCGGTACCGGCACAATAGAAAACAGAAAAAGGGCAAAAAATCATTTGCCTCGAAATTTTTCAAAATCAAAGAAAAAAAATCAACGTACAAAAATACAAGGATGTGATTAGGAATGGAAATGAAGAGAATCCATCTTCATCTTCTTTCTTCACCTTCGATCTTCATTTTCAAAAATCCGCCATTACAAACTATCGACAAGTCGCACGGGACAAAGACGCAAATACATTTTCGAACGGCGTGTGACACTTACGATTAATGGCGATCTATAAGGTAAAAAGGCGAAAATTACAAAAATGAAAGAAAAAGAAAAAAATTGTAAAAAACCTCAAAACACAACAAAAATATATAACAATGAATCGACGACGCGGCCAAAGCGTCGCGACGGTCATTCATAAGTCCAAGGGACAAGAGTCGTAGAATGAGTTTTTAATCTAAGAGGTGCATTCCCGTGACGTAATGCGCTCCTCAGCCCAGTCGGCCATTTAAACTAAAAATTCCTTCGTATTACTCCCGATCCGTGTCCGTCGACAATTGCGACACAGCCGAAAGGGTTCCGTCGGAGCCCATTGTCGCGAGTCTGCGATAAGTCTAAGAGAAAGGCTCATGGGTATACCCCAATTAATAATATACGCTTAAATCGTACGCTAATTAATGTTATCATACAATCTTGTCAGTGTATATGTATGCAAGTAGAGTCCAGGACTTTGATACCGCGAAAGGAAAGATGGCCGACCGTGTACATTAAAACAGTAATTAAGTCCCGTGTGGCCACGAGTCCTTTCCTCGGCTTCCCGAGACTCGATAAAATGTCTTAGGAATAAAAAGGGTAAGGAAGGAAATAATGTCCCGCCACAATTCAAGTCGCGATAGATCCCCTGTCGCCGATGAAAACTAGCCTTTATTCCACAGACGCAACGTGCATCCCATAAAGAATTCAAACGAACGCGCGACATTTCCCAGCATGCAACTTTCCAACATGGCGTCCAGCGAGTCGACCGTCACTCGATTCGTATTCGACAAATAGATTTGGCCTATCTAGATTCTAGAAGAGAGTACGTTAGGAATCCCTGGTAAGTATATAAATATGCATATACATACACACACAAAAGTCACATTAAAATATGGTAAACGCACGTTCGATGGTTCTAACGGGCGTTCAAAAATCCTTTCACGATTCTTCCTTATTCTCTGAGAACTTTTCACTTTACAATTAATACCATTCGTAACGCTTAGTAAGATTCATTAATATTTCGTTACTCATTTACTACCGTCGGCACTTCTAACTTTATTATTTATCGCATCGTCCCTGCGCACGTGATTTGTGACGTGTACCATACGTATTTGTATGTATGCATATATATACATATATACACGAGTGTATAAATGTGAAGGGACCCAAGCCGTTAAAAACGTTATTTTTTTTTTTTTAGATATTACAAGATTCTTTAAAAACTACATGTCTTTGTCTTGTGTATGCGATACGAAAAAAATAAATATATATATATATAACGGTAAGTCCTGCGAATATATATTTTCATCGATTCATATTTCTCATAACCTTATTTCACCCGTCATAAATTTTTATCGTTATCCATTGCGCGACCGTAATTGAAAATCAGTACGAGACTCGAAGCAAACGTAGCACCGAGAGCAGATATAATTTTTAGCCTAGTGCAGAGTTTTTTTTTTTAATTAATTCCGGTTCCTGTTCTGGAAACACGCGTCCACGTCGACCGCTGAGAAAACGCGACGCGGTCAAAGATCCGTTGCGAAGTTACGACAAGAAACGATAAAAGACGCATGAACACGAATAACGAGGTTAAAAAATTGGAGGTTAGGCGACTTCTTGGATTCGAAAACAATAAGTCAGGACCAGGGGCAAGCAGTGGGACTGGATGAACAGAGGATAGAGAAATGACGTTGAGAAAAAAAAATACAACAAATTTTTTATGAAAGGAACGATTCAATTTTCAAAATTAATATACACGAACGACATGGCGAATCGATCGAATGATGATGATCGTGAACGTGTCCCCTGTGTACGTGTACGATTTAATACGAAGCTTCACAATGTTTTTCTTTTTCTCTACGTATGATCTTATTACTTTTATTTAATGACTTCTTTGAATTACCTTTACACACCGAAAGAGTGGCCCGAAATTTCGAAATCCCCATTACCGTCAAAATCATCGCTGTCGTTACAATAATCATCGTCGTCGCTCGACGTTCGCTCTAATCGTCATTGTTAACTCTATCGATGTCAAACGACCATGACAATAATAACAACAACGACAAAAACAACAGCAACAAAAATTCATATTAATCACAAAAACTAACCGTTATTCGCACATATTGGATCACATCAAAAATTCATTCACGCCCAGTGTACTCTTTGCTCTCGAATATTCGCAAGTATGTATAGACAATCGATGGCGTAATCAATAATGACAATAATAATATTGTACTATCGCAATGATAACAATAATAATGATAATAATAATAATGATAATAATAATAATAATAATGATAATAATCAATTAATTCATTTAATCAGTAAGATAATTAATATTATATAATGTATATGTATATATATAATATATATATAATATATGTTATTTATAGATGTATATTATATTATATATTTATTTAACACATTTTTTTTGTACAAGTAAATTAATTAAGAATAAGTACAACTTGGTAGCAAAGAGAGATTGAATTATTATTCATTATATTATCATAGTGAAGAGAGAGATATATTTTATTTATTCATTTAATTCTTTCATTATTTAACTTTATGTTTCTGACCGTTTAATTACGCTGCGTCCGGCTCGTAAGTGGGCTCTGGCCGCTTCATCAGCTATGTGTCTATAATATAATGCTGCTAATGTATTTGTGTATCATGTATTATGTATGAGAGACACGCGTGGGTAACGCGACTCTGTATCATTGAGAGACGCGTCACACCTGCCACCGGTTGGTGTTGAAAATGCGTTTGTGGAAAAAAAAAATATTTCCAAAATCATCGATGCATCGACATTGATAATGATGATTGGAATATAATTAAAAAAAAAAAAAAAGGAATAAAACTTAACGACTGGTGTACGCTTATGGAATTGTAATATGTTCGTGTGTACGTCGCATAATTTTGGTCCTGTTCGCTGGACCGTTTTTTTTTTTTTTTTTTTTGAAAAATCAGTGATTAATTTTGGCGTATACTGCAATTCTTTAGTATTTTTCGGAGGGATAAAAATTTGGCGATCGTGCAGGAGGAAAAAATTAAGATCACGACAGCGATAGCGATAGCGGACTGAGATGACATTGAGAAAAGTTTTTATCGATGGTATAACATTATGTAATCTTATGCGATAACCTACTCGAGACTAGGATTAAAGGTAAATTCACAATGTACGATAAAACGATAATATGACGACTGTATAACTGCAGTGTGCAACGACGTTGTCAGCTGTGTGTACCGCGTTGTATAAGGTCAGGGCCCACTTTCGATGATTAAAACCACGAGGCAGCGAGACTGGCCCAGACTTATTTCCGATAGCAAGAACACACATTAAAATCATAGAAGATCAACGCTATTAGAGATGTTATGCAAGTTTCTTTTTTTTTTTGTGTTTATACTCAGTATTTGTTATTTGTTAAATCGTTAACGATTAGAGGTTCGCCCATCTCTCGTGTTATATGTTTTTTGCATTTTTTTCTTTTTCATTTTTCGACTCTCCCACGTTACAAGTGATCCATTATCTCTCTCTCTCTCTCTCTCTCTCTTTCTCTCGCTCGTTCTCAAAATGACACAGTCAATGACGAAGGAAGCAAGTAATTCACTCCTTTTGCTCCACCGTGTCCTAATAATTTTCTCTCCCCCCCCCCCACCCTCCCTCCCTAATTTCAACCCCTATTTGGATAATCGACCAACCTAATCAACCAAACTTTCACTTGAACAATACGATATTCATTCCCCCCTGAACTTTCACGTTTCCCTCGTGTGTACGAACCCTTAAAAACTTTCATCGTGATCACCTTAAACCTTAGGACTCTTTCTTCTCGTCTTTTAACTTTTATTTTGCACTCTGACTTTCTTCTTCTCTCTCTCTCTCTCGCACGCACGCATACAGTCACGCATACACATACTTCTCTCTCTCTCTCTCTTCCGGTTTCCATGTACCGAAATCGCAACGCACCTCTGGCTGGAGCAAGGGATCGCGCTACCCCAAAAGGGAGGACAGGACTGTCATGGCTTATCCGATATAATTAGATCTTGGCTCAGTGCACAGTAAGGGTTCGTTCTCGCGATATGGACGCACGAGGGTCGTCGCGACGCCTCGTCGCCTAATAGGATCACCTGATCCACCCCCCCCCCCCCCCCTCTCACCCCGCTTTCTCCATTGGCGGCTGAGAAATTCTGATAGCCCAATGACAAAAACGAAATTCGATGTTCCACATAATAGTATATACCCGCCCTCAAGATTAGCTTAGTACTTTTCATTGATCCAAGGGTCAAGGGTCGTGCACTGTTCGTTATCAAAGGGTCAAGAATTAAAGACACCGTCACGCGCTAACGACGTATTAGGTATTACAATGTAATTCTTTACCCACAAGAGATTCTCGATACTCCAAAAAAAAAAAAAAAAAACCTTATATTACTTTTTTTCTTCGTGGTCCAGTGGTACATGTTCAATGCAGCGCGCATGCGCAGAACGTGAATTCCACATTACGAGAACGATCCCCCTCCTCTCTCTCTCTCTCTCTCTCCTTTCCCTCCCACGTTACATCTCTCTCTTTCCCACTCTCCTCAATTTCTCCTACCCCTCCTTCGCTTCTTTCATATATTAAATAAATTCTTCGATATAACTTATAACTTAGTCTAAGGCTTAGCTCGACTTAGATTTAATAAGTAAAACCTTCCCCCCCCGCAGGGATGCCCTTGCACCACCCAGGGGTGCTAATTAAGAATCTAGTAATTCTAATCGGAAGCCCCGCCGTCTTTAACCAGCATAACGCAGACCAGCTGCTGAGACACGTAGAACATTTCGGCGGAGTCGACGTCTCGTACGTTTCTTTCTTTCTCTTTTTTTTTTCTTTGTTTTATTTATTTCTTTTCCTTCATTGTAATTTTGCCTCTGTAGCCTTTTGCACGTTCCTTCTTGATTCTCATACGGTAGAGGTACCGGGGTGTGGGAGTTGATCTCGGCTGGGGAGGGGGGGGGGTGGTAGGTGGAGGTTGGCTCAAGGAGCGGAGACTCGTGTGCATTATTTTCGTAATCTGTTAATTAACGCGCATCCTCGCCCTATCCTTAATTATAATCCGTAATTATAGGATTTTCGCCACGTTTATTATCTATTTATAATTATACGCTCTTCGAGACGACGTTCCCAATCGATGACACGTAGAAATCGTAAATAGAGTTGATTTAACCCGTGACGCTTTACTCTCTCCGTTTGCCCAATTATTCGTCTTCGTCCCTCCCTCTCTCTCTCTCTCTCTCTCTCTCTCTCTCTCTCTCTCTCTCTCTCTCTCTCTCTTTCTCTTTCTCTATGTCATTGTGTGTATGCGTGTATTGTATTTATGTTATGTAACTGTTTTATATATATATATATATACCTTCTTGAACTATGGTATCAATGTTATTTTATTTTCTTATTCGTCCGTTAACGGCGTGTATCAATATCTCTTTGTTCTCTTTATAATCCGTATACAGTATTGTGTAATTCCGCGCCGCGTTACGCAAGCGCCCTCCGTGTATGTAATTGGACTCTGTGTATATGTATTCTTTAGTGTGTGTATATATATATATATCTGTGTAGTGTATCCCGTCTGCCTGCGTTTTATACGCCGCCGAGATGATGGACTTTGATAAATTCCCAATGAATTTTCTCACGAGCCGAATTCACGATGAATGCGCTAAATTCTACCATCCTGGGGAGAGAGGAGCAATGGTTGTTGTGGGGTGGCGACCGCTTAGGAACCTACGTCCCATCCATGTCACCTGAAAGACATTGAAAGGTCACTATTAGAGACCGTCAGAACGGTGTATCGTTGATACAAAAAAAAAAAATTGATCTTTTATTTTTTTTAAATTATCAAAAAAATTTTTTTTACAGTCGACATACAAGGATCATTTTTTTTTTGCATCAAGATGGTCAAGATCACGACTATTTACCTTGGCTGGACGATTGTGAGACTCACGAGTGAGGCTGCGGCGTGCAGTGGTCCCGCTTATCTCCCGTAGTCGCTGCTGGCTTTATCACCGGTTTTTCTTCGCTAACCGGCGTCGGGGGGGCGTCCTTTCGGGGTGGCATCCTTTCGTTTATCGCGTCCAACCCCTTCGCCTCGGCGAACGACGTGATCTTGTGATTCGGCGAGAAACCCTGCAGCGCTGCGTAACGAGAAACGATAATGACTGAGTGTTCAGGGCTTAATCTGGATTACAATTTATCTGATAAAAGGTTATCGTTATCTCTTTTTACATTTCGATGGGACCAGTACCTAGGGACGTACTTACCATTTTTCAGGGACGTTTTTCCACCCGATAGGGCACCCAGTGGCAGAGCACCCGTTGGCGTAAGACCCTTCAGCTGCAAGACGCTCTCGCTCTCCTCTCTGCGGGTAAAGAAGGAAAATTATCAAGATAGTATAACACGTATGTTACATATGCATATATGGACCCATGCAGAACTACTATGTCGGTATACAAATTAATCGCACTTTATTATTATTTATTAACTGCATAAATTAATCCGCGTATGAACTTCGAGCGACGGAAATTAATCGGCGTTCGGTTGGTACCAGCATTTTAAGAGGGGGTAGGGGGGGGGGCAATTTTGACGATATTTTGGAATTCAACGTTTCTGCTATTACCATCTGGCTGATTCAGAGGGTTGGCAGATAGATGGACAGGTACAGGGTGTGGACTATATCATTGAAATTTCAAAATTGCAGTAGTGCAATTTTGATAATATTTTGGAATTCAACGCGTCTAATCTTACATCCGGTTGATTCAGAGGGTTGACAGATAGATGGACAGGTACAGAGTGTGGACTATATCATTGAAATTTCAAAATTGCAGTAGTGCAATTTTGACAATATTTTGGAATTCAACGGCTCTACTCTTACATCCGGTTGATTCAGAGGGTTAACAGATAGATGGACAGGTACAGGGTGTGGACTATATCATTGAAATTTCAAAATTGCAGTAGTGCAATTTTGACAATATTTTGGAATTCAACGCGTCTAATCTTACATCCGGTTGATTCAGAGGGTTAACAGATAGATGGACAGGTACAGGGTGTGGACTATATCATTGAAATTTCAAAATTGCAGTGGTTCAATTTTGACAATATTTTGGAATTCAACGGCTCTACTTTTACATCCGGTTGATTCAGAGGGTTGACAGATAGATGGACAGCTACAGGGTGTGGACTATATCATTGAAATTTCATCCCTTATATGCTTATCGGAAACCAACTAAATTCTATTCCAGCATCCTTCATGGGGTCTGACCCTAGTGTTACTAGGATCGTACCCCAATCTGGACCACTTCAAGAAAAATGATCTCAGAGTTGGCCCTACTGGTTACATAATTTCTTAAGAAATGAAGTGACTTCCGGATCGGATGATCCGACTGACCTGAGCACGGAGAAGACTCGGGCCATTTTTCCGATTGCTCTGATCTTGTTCCTGATGACTTCCTTGCGGAGATTGGCTGCTGCACCTGCGAGAATATTCGTTTTATTCATTTATCGTTTGATTATCCATCCTTCGCGTCTTATCGTAATAGCGCAGTATCTCCGCTATTCGTTATTTTAATCATTCGCTACGATAAATTCATGTCCGAGAGCAGCACTCGTGCAATGACAATGAGCGATTTATCCTTGAATTTTGAATAATTTTAAACTGCATATTTAGGGAAAAAAATTAATTTTTTTTTTTTTATTTACCCGATAACACTTTCCAATTATTTCGATAACAGTCCAATGGGAATATCGAGATATTGCGCTATGTTTAAGAATGTAATATATTTTTTATTTTTTTTTTAATTTCTATCCATCTACGCCGAATTATTATATTACTTTATTCATAGTCATTGGAACGCACAGCAAAACGAGCATAACAGGTCAATCGATTGTAAACGTAAATTATTTAACGTTGGTATCACAGTGCGCAATTAGCGAACGCGTTACGGCTACGATGAGTTTACTTTTTATACACATATATGTATATATATATATATATATGATTAAGTGCGTAATGCTCGAAGCTGCGTCGGATATGATCATATATATATATATATAATAATCTACCAATATGTTACAATAAGATCGTGCAGATGTAAACGAAAAATTCATTCTCCATGCAACATGCAGGCGAAAGAGTTTAAAGACGCGCGAGACCTTTACGTCTTCGTATCTGTAAAATCGGCAGACCGGAAGTTCGGCTGTGTCGTAGGAAAAAAAAAAAATAAATAAAACCCATATACACATATGTATGGCATATAAAGGTATTCTCGAACGAAAATTTCATTTTTCAGCTAAACGATCGACTACGAAGAAAAAATCGTGTTAATTCGAAACTTTTCGAAAGGAACAACGGCGAACGAACTATACGTTTGACGATCCCCACGATAAAGCTATAGAATTACCTGCGAACTCTGACAAGTACTTGTAAGTATTTTTTTCTTTTTTTTTGTTTTTCAAAAAATTTTCTTCATTCTTTCTAAAGACCCTCTTACTTACAGCTTATACTATCAACTGGGATTATCGATCGTTCTCGAAGGATTTATCGATTGGATAATTCCTTTTTGTTTTTCTTCTCCTAATAACGTCCATCCAGTTTCAGGACTGAACAATGGATTCCGACGAGAGAGAGAGAGAGAGAGATAGGAACAAATAAAAAAATTTTTTCGGAGTAAAAGGTAGGAGGATCGGGGGGGGATGAAATTCTCGAGATCTCGAATTGTCTTTCCTCGTAATCGAGGACGGTTCTTGTTTTATCTTGTCATTTGCAGAGAAACGTTCGTGACTTGGGAGTCTGGCAGAATGGGGGAGGGGGGGGGGGGGGGAAACGAACGGG
>JARQSV010000045.1:53144-65005 GCA_030142285.1 Calameuta idolon | reverse complement strand
GCATTGTTATTATTATTTTCTTTTTATAATTAGAAAGTTTGTGCATGGCACAACACCGCTACATAGAAGCTTTCCCTGCAAAAACTCGTAAGAAACTTTATTAATGTAATAAACGTGTTAAGATGGACGAGCGCCGAGCGTGACTTTATTTAAGCGGCGATCGATCTTCTTCTGAAAAGCGAAGTTTCTCATCTTGCAAATTAACATGCAGAAGAAAATGCAACGTGAAAGTAGCGATCGAGCAATCTCGATCGATAAGATCACACTCGTCTCATCTCAAAATACGAACAAACATATATATATATATATATATACATATATATGTATTCGTACGATAAAATGGAATTAACCTACAAGAGAGACATGCGCAAAGAGAACTGAAAACACAGGCAAAATATTAGCCAATGAAAATAATCAATCGATACGATTGAACGAAGAATAAGGAATATAAAAAAAATTTCAAAAAATGATAACAAAAATAACGCCAACAGGTAGCAACGTAATGGGTTATGTCTTACGAGAAAAAAAAAAACATAAAACGAACAAAAAAGTACATAATACAAAAATTATTAAAAAAAAAATTTTATTCCTTTCGTATGACTGTGTATACGTAATGATTAAGAGCGCTAGTGTAACGTCAGAATTATTATTATTATTATTATTATTAGAGTAATAATCGAAGAGACAGAGATAGAGCAAGAAGTTAAGGAAGATCGAAAGAGAGAGAGAGAGAGAGAGAGAGGAGCGGATGAACGGGGGAGGGGGGGGGGGGGAGAGGGGAAATCAGTGCTTATTTGCAGAGTAAGAACGAAAGAGAGGAAATAAAAGAAAAAAGAAAGAAAGAAAGAAAGAAAGATAATGACACGCAGTTTGAACACGAAGAATAGGCAGGAGGAAACTGTTAAAGAATTGACAAAACGAGTGGTTGGAAAAAAGGGGGAGAAAAAAAAGAAAGTAGGGGGGGGGGTTAGAAGGTCGAAACGAAAAGAAAGCACCGAAGGGTAGTGGAGTCGATAATCAATGTCGAGTTGTCGCGATTCGAGAAGATGGGTTGGGTCTGACAGTGAGGTTAGGTTAGGACACGGAGGGACCTTTGGGAAAGAAGAAGAAAAAAAAATCCATCGGCCAACGATGTGCCGGTAGAGCCGAGAGTTCGAGAGAAAGAGGGGTGGGGAGGGGGGGGGGGGGCGAAAAAAAGAAAGAAAAAAAGAGAAAGAGACAGAGAAAATTAAACTGCGACGGAAGATCGTAGAGAAAGATGAACGAGGAGAGTCGAAGAAAAAGACACTTGTTGCCTTTGTCTTTCGATTTTATTTTTTTTTTTGGAAAAATATTTCCAAAAAAAATTTCGTCACAAGCCAATTCGGTCGACCTAGCCCAGCCTCGAGTTCCGGTACACGAAGAACTCAGCCCAGATATTTTTTTCTTCTTCATCCACGTCCGCCGTTTTGTTCGCTTTTGTCACCACAGTGAATTGTTCGGGCGACCAAGTGAATTGCGTCGGCTGCCTTTGATTTTCATTTCCTATCCTAACGAAGCCGATTTGCTATTCTTTCTACGAGCTTGATTTTCTGACTGGTTCTGGTTGCAGTCAGACTTCGGTCGGACTCGTGGAATTCAGGGTGAAGAGCGACGACGGTCGAGAAATTACAGAAAGACGAACACCGGCTATACCTGTCTGTACGAATGACGTAGAGTGGAAGAGAGTGAAAAAATAAAAAAAGAGAAGCTGAGATGAATGAAAAATAATAAGAGAGGACTCGAAGACCGAATTTCGAGGGGGGTTGTGATCGACGCTCCAGGGGACAGATTTATCGGAGAAGAATTCGTCCCCCGATACAAAAATTAAACCTTGAACTCCCTGACACGGATACGGGACGAGTGACTCCGATTAATTTTGAAATTAAAATATCAAAATTTTGATATACATAAAAACGGATAATACCAATTTTTTTTCTTCTCTTTGCTTTTCGAACTTCCGGTCGGCCGTCGCATCTACAAGGACGTTTTGTCTCACCGTCATTCTTTTCTTCGTTCAATATCATTTTTAATTTTAAAAAATTTTGTCTATGTAAAAATCAAACTGAAACACTGAAACAGGGTTGCGCAAGGACACGATGACATTCGTGCAGGGTTCGCGTCCGAGTGGCCCGAAAATGTCGATAATTCAGTGACCTACATTCCACAACGGCAAATTCCTATAGCGTAACCCGTGATGCCTTTGATTACCGACACGTATGACCTTTTTAACCTATTCTACGACTTTCAAAAAAACATACCGTAAATACAACACCCCGTAAGAACACGAACGGGTGAGATTGTTTGAAAAAAAGAAAAAAAAAAAAAAATTCCAAACAAAAAACATCGATCGTCATCCGATAAAGAGTACTATTGATCCGACCCTTTTAATTATACCTTTATTAAGCATACCAGACCACTGAACGATAACCGGAAGTAGGTAACGGCCTCCGAGGCTCCATTAAATTCATTAATTCGTTAATACGGCCAGTCCGGGTGAATCGAGCTGTTAAACGCGAGCGGTATGCCAGTGAATATTGAGGACATTGATAGTAGTTCAAACTGCTAGTACTAGGTGGCGGAAACGATGCTATTAAATGGTAGTAGGCGACAGTGTAGGAGAGAAAGTAAAATACATATTAATAGGCTCGACTGGCAATTAATTTGCAATTAAAAAAAAAAAAAGAAAAGAAAATCCTAACGAGGTATACAGAGCACGTGAAAACTACTTGTCTGCGGGGAACGTTCCTTGTGACGAAAATCGGACTACTGGTAACCGTGCACGTTCCAATTCCCAATTCCACTAGAGATCAACGATTACGTGAAATCGAGTTTTTGCCGAACGAAAAAAAAAATTTTTCAACGTAAACAGGCACAAGAGTGTATACACGGTGTCCAAAAGGTACCATTAGGCCCAATGAATTGCCAGCTGATACGACAGTGAAATTATATTTCCTAGACATAATCGTATTTTTTTTTTTTTTTCCCCCCCCCCTATAATTTTCATAAGTCTTGTGTACTTGCAAGAGACACGTGATTGGTCGTAAAGCGCAAAGGGAACGTAGAGAAAGAATTTCTGGTTATTTGTCCTTGTCTTTCCTACGGGTGACGAAGAAGGAGAGAAAATGAAATTGGAGCGCGACGAATGACTACGTTCCATTTGCGAGCGATATTGATAACAGAGACGTGGACGGGTGGGTAATGTATACGTATAGAGACGAACAGAGAAAAAAAAAGAAAAAAAAAAAAAAGAGTACGATTGACGAATTTAATAATAATTAAAATAAAGGATTAATTCACTTAATACGAGTAATAATAATAATGCATAACGTGGGAAGTAGGTTCGAAGCGTTTTCGGTATCCAGCAGAACGATCAATGACGCACACGGAGCGTGACCCGGAAACACTGACAAGTTGGGTTACTTGCGGCAAGTAAGTCTTCTTCAGGCCTGGACTTACCATTCTTTTTTTGGACAACGACTTTGGCTGCGACTAACGAGGCTGAGTATTCCCGAACAACGGAGTTTTGAGTGGTAGTAGGTAGTAGTAGTAGTAGTAGTAGTGGTAGTAGTAGAAGTGGTAGTAGTAGAGGTAGTAGCATAGTGTCGTGCCGAGATAGGAGGAGTCCAAGGCCAGTGTGATTGATACAAATATAATAGAGAAGGAGTACGATAAAAAGACAGTCAGTGCAATTCTTTCGGCTTGACAGAGTGACTGGTGGGTGGGTCAATTAGGGTTCGGGGGGAGGGGGGGGAATGATTGAAGTACAGAAGTAGAAATACAGTGGGAAATATTGTGATGAAAAAAAATTTTGAATTTTTTTTTTACTTGAGGGGGGGGAGGGGGATTTAGAATTTTTTTCTCAATTTTCTAACTGTTCGGGGAAACGTGGGTTCAAGTCCCGGGGAGGGGGGTTAAATTTTTTTTTTATATTTTTGAAGCCGACCGAGCGAGCTCGGGATGATACTTTTTATTTTTTGAATTTGAAAGGTGTATCAAACAAAAAAAGAAAAAGAGTATCGGGAATCGGGGTTGGCTTGTGAAATATGTATATAATGAAAAGTGGCGTAGGTTCAAATAGAACTTTATAGAGAGGAAAGAGAATTTTGAAAAAAAAGATGAAGAAGAACCAATGAAAAACATCGACAGGTTATTTTTTGATACCGTGTCAAAATATACGTAGGTGACACTGTCGATGTTTTGGGTGGCGTGACATGCGTGAATTTTCAAAAATTCATATCCAAGATGGTTCGCTGTGTACCTATAGAATTTAGAAAAAAAATTTTGGATTAATGTATCTCGAGCTTGTCGACACAATTAGGAAACTCTGGTTGTTGTCAGTCGACGCCATCTTGGACGTGGCTGAGAAATATAAATTAAATGGAAGTGGAATAAGAGATATACAAAAAAAAAATGATTGGCAAATATTTTTGCAAAATTATCAAGATAAGTGTTGGAGAATTATACGAAGAAAGAGTAAATAAGGAAAGAGAATTTTTTTTTTTCTTGAAGATAAAGAAGGAATGCTTCGCATTTCGGATAATATTCTGATTGCTTTCTTTTTTTTTGGATTTTTCTTTTATCTTGAACCGATGTGCGAAGTGTCATGAGGTAGACGGGATATGTACATATACATGGGACTTTGTGTATACAGGCTGTGATGCATAATCTATAACTCTCGTCCAAGGATAGATTCGAAATGAAAAATTTTTTCAAAATAATTTTTGATGGAAGTCAAAGAAAAATTTTTTGATTTAGAAAAAAATTTATTTTTATTATCTCTCTTCTCGGGTTGGATCGTTCCCTTTTTTTTCTATTAAGAATTTATCCTTTGAACGTTGAAGGGATGATGCGACACACCCTGTATTTAGATGGGTGTGTATATGTAATAAAAATATATACACATAAGTTAAGATAAACTCGACACATCGACACTATCTAGAGTATGTATCTAAAAAATAATGATAATCAAAACCCTCGAAAAATGTGGAGAATAAGATCGAGTAGCGCTTCTTACCATCTGTCCAGGGAGCCAAAAAGAGAAAAATAATTTCGACGCATTATAGACATGGAAATTGATAGCTTTAAATATAAAATTATTTTTTTTTCTTGTCTAGAAGCGCCGAGTCTTGTTTTTGTCGGTCAAAATAAAAAACATAAGATTCTACCAAATTTTGATCGGTGATAAATATTGAATATGATGTTTTTGCAAAATATATATACAGCATATTTCAGAAAAAATATACATAAATACACGACCTACTTGATCGTAAGAAAATTCCAAAATTACAGAGATCTCCGTAAGAGAGTGTACTTAAATTTGAAATTTTTTTTTTTGAAAATTCTCGTTAAACTTTTTTTTGTATATTTATATTAAATCCAGAGTACAGGATCTCTTAGCCAGCACTTTGGATAGCTAATTTCAAGTTTTCCAACAAATAACAAGAAAACAGCTAGACTCATTCGAGAGATCGTTTACTCTGAGAGTCTAGATAAGAAGTCGAAAAAAAGAGTAGATTATCAAAAAAAATATGTATATAAAAAATGAAAACGGATATTACCTTCCTCCAGTGCGTCGTCTCCGTCGCTCATGAGCTCGTCGTCCGAGCAAATATTCAAAACGTTCACCAGCATCTCCGTGACTGTCGACCATAGAAAATGAAACAAAAAAAATATATGTATATAAGTAACCAAAAAAAAATGTACGATATAAAAAAAACGATTTTAAAAAAAAAGGAGTATCTCAAAAACGAACTCACCCTTCTCGCCGACAAAGGGCAGAGACCACGTGAAAACGTCCATAAAATTGGGCAGCCAGTAGGGATGCGGCGAACAATTGAATTGCCTGATGTTCATCACGTTGTTCTCATATTTGAGCACAGCCGCCTGAGAAGCATTGAAAGAAGTCAAGAAAAAATTTTGGCACGAGCCGCGACTTCAAAAAAAAATAAGCCTGGTTACGGAGATGGAGAAAAAAAAATCTCTTGAGTGAAACTAAAATTATAAATAAATACAATTGTGTATGCACCTTGTTGTTATACACGTCGAGGTAGTTGGGCGCGCTGAAGATAGTGATGAGCGAAGGGAAGCCCGTCGTTTGGGATTTTCGATACATGCGATATCCGGCATCCTGAGCTTCGTGCGCCCTTATGATGCTGAGCAGATTGTTATTCTGAAGGAAGTCGCAGCAGGCTGCGTAACTGAGAAATAAAGGGCTAAATTAAATTGAGAAGCTTTAAAAATACATTGAAAAAAAAAAAAGTTCCCAGGCGGGACGCGAACCAGCGACCCACCGATGAATCGCTTATTGCGCCTACGAGGAGCTTTGAGAACCTGAAGAAACGTCGAGGTTATGTACGTACGAGATTGGTCGGCTAGTGCAAAAAGCCAGGAGTCGAGTCGACCGTAATCGAGAAGCTTTAGCCATTTCTCATAATTTACGTGGCTTTAGTGGTGGCAATTCCGTAATGGCCGCTAGCCGTTGTAAAAGGAACTTCATTCTCGCAGAGAGCCAGTGTCGTAAACGACTCGACGGAATTTTATGTTTTATTTTCGCGCGCACCCGTAAACGACCTCGACAGCCATGATTTTCCAGACACCCCTTATACGTGGCTTTTAATTAATCCGTAAAGCGCTGCAGACACTTCTTTTTTTCTTCGTATGATCGATCGAGCCTTTTTCTTTTTGTAAATTAATTTAAAAACGACAATTAAATGCCAGTCCTACCTAAAATATTCGATCTGTCAAAATTTTAATATTTTTTTAATCTCCGGCCATGTTTTCACGTGAGACTACCAATAGGATTACCTTATGTCGGCTGTATATAACGATCGATACCTTCGTAACGGCCCCATAGCAAAGTCAGTAATGATTTATCGGGTGGGATTATAAGTTATTAAAAAATCACCCAAACCCTTATCATTTTGGAAAGATAAAATTATCCCGTTACTCTTTAAATATCTGATATTTTAAGCATCGAGAGCGATTAGACCGATACGGAGTCTAAAAATAGTAGGAAAATAAAAAAAAAGTATACACGAACTGACTATATGTATTTATTTGTTTGTTTATTTCTATCTAAATATTATCTATTCTCTGTCCATAATCAGTATCGATCTATATGACCCTCTGATCGACGATCCCACCGATACGTAACTACCAACTTCCGCGTCTACGTATAGTCTCATCGCTCTAATACCACCAACTACAATGTCCATATAGTCCCTTCGTCATAAATTTCAAAAAATCTTCGTACTGCGCTTCTATTATTGAAACACGCGTTACGAATGGGCTACGCGTAAAAAACTGAAATAGATAAATAGTACGTGGTGGTGATAGCTCTGGCACGTAAATATAAATGATTCCCGTCATCCCAATGACTCGATGCTTACGCACGCGTTACTGACCTACACAACATACGTCAGAGATATTAGCGTAACCAGCGAAACTCTTTTCATTCAAGATCTTTAAAAAAAATAGTAGACAAACACCTTGACGATATTTTTCCTTCAAAATATGCCAATCAAAGGTGATTAGGATCTACGAAGAAATAAATAAAAAAAAATATTGGTCAATAAAATTATCACGATAAAAAATATTCCACTGCGTATATTAGTTTTCGCCGACAGCAGCGCCACGAGTCTGAGCGGTCGATTCCGGTACTAATAATCATGGCGCCACGCACGGCGCTTTATCTGACACTTTAACAACATAAAACGAGGGTAGATTCGTGCGTCTTATCGCGAGCACGAACTTACATCGCAGTTTGCAATACCAAAGAGAATAAATCTTAGTTCGCTCGTTATTGTTGTTAATAAGACTGGTAAGTAAAAGACGTATATTAATTCCAATCTCCAAGCTACGCAACAAGATAAATATATACGAGTAATGTGAAACGTGGCTGGTTTTTTTTTTCTTCTACCAAACAAGAGAAACAGAGAAACGCTGATCCACGATTGCGAATGAATTCCATTGGATGAATTGCGCTTTACAGTTTTCCGCAGTGAGTTACCAATAAAATTCTAGATTTGGTTAGTAAATTATACGTTCGTAGACGTAGCAAGGTTAACGAGATATGGAGGAAGGCAAAACTCCGATTCGGTTGAGAATTAACCATTATCAACAAACCTTACGGTTGAGTCCACAGGAGATGCGAAACATGGCGGAAAGAGGATTAGTATCTTCAGACGATAACATAACCTAAGATTTATCCTTTGAGATGGGCAATGAAAAAATATTCAACAGTCGTTGCATCAGATTTTGGAAATTTTTCACCGTTTCAACACAAATCTCAAAGTGCATCTTAGCTGATACATTCTGAATTTTACTACAGACGGGAAGAGAGACAAAAAAACAAGAATGGAAGAAAAGTGGCTTCCAACCTACTATACAGGGGGTCTTTTTTTTTTAGACTTTGAAATTAATCTTGAGAATATATAATCCATGGGTCGATAACAAAGTGAGCTATTCGCAGTGTATCTGTATGTATCTTTTTCTCCACCAAGATAAGTCAAGATAAATTTTTTTTTTTAACAATGTACATATGTTCACGTTTACGTCCGTGTCACTGGCTCCTGGTAAAAATCCTTCTGTTCGTTTTTATCCTACAAAAGAAAAAATCTGCTTCTCTTTTCTTCATCTCTACTCTTGCTCTTTTTCTTGCAGAATCTCTCGCTGAAGATTGTACCGGATATCGTAAGGGCATTACCAGCACCTGTGGCCCCGGCTCATCCACATGGCCGATCGTGAGTTAGGACTATACGCAGATATGTACGTTTCTGGCATCCCGAAAGCTCCTGTTATCGGAATCCCATTGTGCTCGCTGATACTTCTGGGAGCAGATTCGTACGTGCGTGTCCTTATCTGGATTTTTGATACTTTTCCTCGTTAACGATGCGACCTACGAGATCCATCTGCTAGCGATACATCTTTCTCTTACTTTTTTGCAGATTTTCTCTTTCTATCCCTTTCTCGCTCGTTCGGACATCGCTTTCCGGTGGGACGCCCTACCGGCTTGGAATTGTGTAAGTAGATCTGCATGCAGTAATTTACCCGAGAGACGAGGAAGAAAGAGAGGAGAAAGACAAAGAGGAAAAGAGTGCGGGCGAATAGGAAAAGGAAGTTCAAAGCAAGACCAAGAGAAAAAGGCTCCGGGGGACGTGGATGATTGCGAGGATATTTGCCTTTCCCCCCTCTCTCCTCCCCGCCATTTTCTCCTCTTAGTTTTTAATTTTTCAATATTTCTTAGAATTTTTTTTGAACCCAACTTTCGTACAAGAACAATTAATTAGCACGATTTACCTTGATCCTTATTCTTTTTTATCGATCTGTCAATTTTGAATAATTCAAAATCGTACTAATTGATAAAAAAAATTTCCATTTTTTTTTTCACCCGCAAGGAAAACGTAGCTTGTATCTTTTTTTTTTAAGTTTACCAACGCCCAAAATTTTTCATTTTTCTCACTTCTCAATCAAACGGGTCACGCACAGCACTTGCCTGTAAAAGTAAGAACAGCCCCTGACACTGTTGTGGGAGAAATGTTCTGCATTCTTCTCGTTGCCAAAGTCTTCTAAAGGGTCAGACCACAAAAGGTCACACATGGGCCCAAACGCCGGTGGCTCTTTGAACCTGTCCAACTGAAACATAAAGAAGAAATTTTGTCTCACCGAGGATAGCAGTGACGTAGCGAACGATCATTAGGCCGATCCCACAACGTTACGCCGACAGGTGCGTAGCGTAGAAACAATGTGAACGCACCTTTTCACGTAGGTCGTGACAGAAGTTCGATGAAAATCAAGACAAGCATTTTCGTATATGACTTTCATCGCTAAGACGATCGGGAAGCAAACACAGCGTGGCAAATGGGCGCGTTTGCAACGTAACAAGTAGTTGGCGCATGTCGATGACGGACGCGGTATCAAAAACCGGAACACATATGCAGAACATATGTGCCACACTAGTCAGTTCTGAAGACTATTATTAGACACTGTGAGACACATCGGATCCTCCTAAGTATCGAGTCCGTGTTCTCTGCAGAATTAATATTTTTATCAGCTTATCGTAATCGACCGATTTTTTTGAAAATTAATAATTCGCCAAAAAACGAAAAAAAATTTTTTTTTTTTAACAAAATTAACCATTCCCTCTCATCCGAATTGGATATTTTCGAGAATATTACATTATCGATCTCGATACTCGCGATCGATGATCTTCGATCGATTCGATCGATCTGTATTGACTGACTGGTTAAGCTGACTGTGTACGAAAACGTCGAAATTATTTTTCTTTCTTTGCCAAGCAAACTTTTTTTTTTCCAACCCAAACGCGCTCAAAATCCATGGAACCCTCCCCCCCCCGTCCCCCACCCCACCCCCCTCTATTCTTGATTAAATAAACTTACAGATAATTTTAGACGGTTTATTTGATCGGTCTAATGATCGCGATGATCATTATTCTCGGTATTCGCCAGCCGAGTGCCAGGGCAGCCAAACTGACGACGATTACGAGTCTCGTGGACGTAGAGGAGGACATAGGAGTGATGGGGTTTACGATGGGGAAGAGGTTAATGGCCGCTGTGCTAAGTTTGACTTTGAATAGATTTTGAGATTGGATAAGAACGGGGTCAGGAGGGAAGGGGGAGGAAAGGGGGGGGGGATATATTTTGAAAATTTTCTTAATACATTTTTTAAATCTTACTCTCAATAATAATTTAAATTTTGCAAAATTTCTATGACCGAACTAACCGAACACCCAGTATAACTGAATTTGCGACATCAGCGGTTTCAAACGACGTGCAGGTTGGTTATTCCCTTGTCTGGTTAACAATATCAAAAACTGTTTTCGGCTATCTCCAAGTCTAAGTTCGTTATCAAGTCAATGGTGGAAGTTTGTACCGGTTAATTAAATCCGTCTGCGATAGGAACCCCTTAGAAGGGTACAGAACGTGGCTAATGAAAAGAATGATACATACAGGGTATCCCGATAAAGATTAATCGCATCAATTAAAATCCCTAAAATCGATTTCTCTAATCATACTTTACGGGATTAAATTATTTTAACTTTTTCTTATCGCCTTATGTAATTTATCATAGGGAAAATAATGCGCGGAGTTATAACGTCACGGAGCGTATGAAAGTTTTATAAGATTTTTCAAAGTCACCGGGTATAACGTTGCCGTGTATAAGGATTGGTAAAATGATTGTCAGAACTCTGCACCATCTTAAGATGCGACGCGTGAAACATGGCAATGCCGTTATTTTTTTTAAATGGACAAAAGGCCAGTCCGTACGTATGTATAGATATATACACTGGAGGAAGAGGAGCCAAGATAAAGAGACGAGAGAAAAGAAAGAAAAAAAAAAAATAATAAAAAGTTGTCTTGCGCCTGCAGCAAATTTAACTCATTTCTCTAATGTAAAGTTTCCGTTAAGTTGGCTGACATTGCATTACCTTCTGGATTACACTGAAACGTATAAGCTTTTCTTATTTATCTCCTGCCTTCGAGATTTTATGCTCAAGGGAACCCTAGACTGTCGGTAAGTACACACGAGTTAGCATGTGAATTGCGACAATAGGCGTCTTACACACTGAATAAATAAATGCAAGAGCGACTTGGTTAAGAGTGTCTTTTTTTTGTTCTAATTTAAAATAATATTTTATTTACGAAATAGATGCAGCATCTCGAGTAACGGAGAGTAAAGAGGATGCTGTGCTCAGACCAATTCTGGACCAATTAAATTAAATTATGGAACTCGCAAGTTGAAAGAAAAAAATTTTCTAAATTATTAACCCACGGTGTGGTAAATTTTCAAAAATGGAAAATAACATTTTTCGATCCTCGTCA